>PVHY01012580.1:0-44047 GCA_004024945.1 Uropsilus gracilis | reverse complement strand
GAGAGAGAGAGAGAGAGAGAGAGAGAGAGAGAGAGAGAGAGAGAGACTTATAACTATTAACCTATAACTGAAAAATCCTCCTCACTAGCATCTCCCTAAGAAGCAGACTCAAAGCTCAACACCTTGCATTTTCATTGACCACTTACTGCTGTTATGCGGAATTCCCTGCTGCTTGCCAACAGCTTTCCTCAGCTATCTCTAGAGAAATACTAATGATGGGAATGTCCTGAGTGAAGGCAGAGAGGATGGACATCCCAGGGCCCAGTCATTACTTCTTGGCCCTGCTTCCCCTCACTCATGAGGCAGAACCTCTCAGCATCTCTGGGCATCTGTGCCATTCAGATCACTATTCCAGGTCCTGATACTGTGCATAGGAGCTGGAGTAGGAGCTCAGAAGAGTAGCTGGGACAGGAAAGCTCTGCTTGAAGTGAGAGGGATGCCCTTCCCATAGGACTCCAGCACCATCAGGCTCACCTCTTACTTCTCACCAAGTGCACATGCCCTGTCTGGATGCCCTGGTAGTATCCAGATCACCTATGTTATCTGACTCAAGTGCAGGCCCTGTCAAGGGCCTTCTACTCACTTCCATCCTATCTAGGAAGGCCTCACCTCTTCCCCACTCACATACCCCAAATAAATATTGGACAGAGACCTTGAATGTGAGGCAGAAAAACTTTGAGAGGCCAAGGGAGACATTAAAGGCTCTTAGAAAGATTTCTGGTAGGATGAAAATTGCATTTCAAAAAGATAGGCTGAATCAGGTTTACTCCTTAGCTTAAGATCATTCAGAAGTTTCTCATTTCTCCTAGTACACCAAAAAGTACCTTTACGTAGTCCTCAAAACACAGTGTCTGGGCCCTGTTAGCATACTAAGCTCAGTTTCCCCTCTGCTCTGCACTTTTAATCTTCCCCCCATAATACCCCTGCCACGGAACATTTGCATAAGCTAGTCCCTCCAACTGGAATACTGTGAAATGTGGAAGTAAAGAGATTTGAGTCAAATAACAGAAGACAAAATGCTGTGTGAGGCAAGGAGAATAGGTGAATGCTATTTTTAAAGATCAAATTTATAAAGAGTGTGTAGAACTGAAAGAGGGAGGGGAAAAGGAAGGAAACTGATGTTTATGACAGTCCTCTTGGAGAGAGTATAGCATAGGTCTAACTGCTGAATTCAGTTCCCAGACAGAGCACCTGATATATGTGTGGTCTTGGGAAAGATACAGCCCATTCCAGCCTTGGCGTCTGCTCTTACAACAGAGTTGACTGGGTATACAAAGCACTTAGAAGGTGCCTGGCTCCTAGGAAGAAGGCAATAAACATTAACTGCTATTAACATTGCTATGCATCAAGAATCAGCACCCAGTGGGCGTTATTTACTCCCATTTTATAGACTAGGAAACTGAGGGTGGAAGAGGTTCAGGAGCTTGCCTGTAGTCACACAGCAGAACCCACAAACAAACATGAACTTTCCTGTTTTCAAAAAAGCCTGAAACGTTGACTCCCCTTTGTAGTGTGCTGAAAGAAATTGGAAAGATTCTTCATGTTCAATTTTCTCTTGATGCACGGAGAAACAGAGGCCTCAGAGATAAAGTGACTTGATCCTGTCTGTTGCTTTTAAATGGCTAAGTGTCGAGGGACTGTCCAAGTGGAGCTCTCCGGTAGATAGTTAGGAATGCAGGACCCACAATTGGGCAACAGGTATAATTGACTCCTCGTTATTGATGGGACCCCCATGACTGGTGTTCAACTCCCAGGGCTAGCTGCCCTGGCAGAACTTCACTGTCTTCTGTGCTCCCCTAAGTGACTGGGCAGAGGGTGAGCTCTGGTTGCTAAGGAGCCCTGAAAAGAGCCGCCTCAGTAGCCCTGCTCTGACTGCTTCCCACAGCCTTGAGTAACTCCTGCACAAAGGTGCTGAGCACAGGCCCAAGGGTGTGGTGGAGACAGAATTAGTAATACACACTTGGTGACCAACCCCCATCCAGGTTTCACTGCAAACCTATGACTAACACCTTGATGAGCATCCACAGTGTCGTTAAATGGTCCCGAGTCCAACAGTGACATTTTGTGGGGAATTAGGAAGGGGCAAATCTGCCTGGACTGAGGGTCCTGTCAACATGGAAATATATGTAATTAGCTCCTTTCAGGTAAGATAAATGAAGTGAATCTGTCAAAACTTGAATGAGGATTGCAGTGGGACAGGCAATGACCAAAGAGAGGCAGAAAGGTGTAAATAAGCTGAGGTGAACGTGGGTCTTGTTGGCATAGGAGATTTATGCCCTGTCTTCATAATGGACCCTTTCATCTTGGGACCTGGATTCCAAAAATCTAGTCTAGACAGGAATTGATGGTGCTACCTCTCAGCTTACACTGTTCAAGGTTTGTCAACACCCAAGTCTCTTGCGTATTGATGTGAATAGTTGGCTTTGCCAGGGGACATTGCTGGGGACTCGGGGACACCAAAAGCATTCGTTGTTCTCACAGACCATGCAGACCAGACGCACCACCACCAGCAGCCGCACAGAGGCAGTCGCTCATTCCAGAGGCAGTCGCTCATTCCAGTCGCTCACTCTTTCTCCTGAGTACAAGACAAGCCCAGTCATGCCTACAAACCAGTAGTTAGTCTTGTGCCTCGTCTTTCCTTTTCAAGTGTGCTGCTTTCTGGTTTCGGAGGCTTTCATCAACCACTGAAACCACCCCCCTCCCTGTCGCTTCCCAGAGCTGCGGGCAGGCCTGGACTGACAGAGCCAGGCCCTGGAGTCTGGGCAACCATAAACAAGGCAGCCAGAGGACCTCTGGGAGCCATGGCTCTGCCCAGGCAGGCCCAGTCTCCTGGGTGGCCAGAGCCAGGGCCCAGGAGCCCCGTGCTGCAGGAACCGAGCGTCTGACAGGCTTCACTCTTGAGCGAAGCCCTACACACCTCCCACTCCCCTTGCTGTTGGTCCTGCAGACTCAACCTAGGAGCCTGGGCAGCTGGGCTGGGAGAGAAGGTAGGGCAGGCCAGGAGCTGGGGTATTTGCAGTGAAGCATGTAAGGCTGTGTCATGAGAGAGCTGTGAGACTGAGCTGGAAAGCAGGTTTGAAAAGACTAAAAAGTAAGTGACCTAGGGAAAAGAGACAAAACTGCATGTGCTCAGAACAAATCAAAAAAGGCACATGGGCTCAGAAACCAGCTTTTTGTTCTTTGTGATCAGCTGAGGACCAGCGACTCATACAGCGTTCCCTGTTCCTTATGCCACAGGGGTCAGGGGTAGGTCAGATTCTGCCAAGGACAGAGCAGGGCACTAAACTGATGGTCTGCTCTGGCTATGTGAGTGGGCACCTCTGATCCTCGGCCTCCTTGCTTGTCAAAGGAAGACATACCTACCTTCATGGTTGTTGCAAACGTTAAATGATAACATGGTTCATCATATACCAGCAATAAATAGTCAGGATTATTATTGCTGATCAAACATTGCTCACTTCCTACTTCCTTTAGCCTATACTAAGAAACCAACTCTCCACACACATGCTGAATCCTCTTTCTGAATAACTTCACTTCATCCTTAGCTCAGCAGGGATTTTGTGTGTGTGTGTGTGTGTGTGTTGTGTAGAAGAGACCAAGAAAAATATTCATTCAGTCAGTGACTTTTTCTTACCCTACAATACGCATACGTGTGTGCATATACATATATATATATATGTATACACACATGCACACACACATGCACACACAGCTTTGTGATATAGATAGGGCATGGCTAAACGTTTCTTCTTTTAAAGGGGGGATGTTTACCTTAGAAAAATTAAGTGACCTGAACAAAATGATACAGCCTGAAGAAATCTGATGTGTAGAAACTTAAGACATTTTAACACACACACACACACACACACACACACACACAGAAGAGACATCAAAATTATACCTTTAGGGCTACTTAAGTTCTCCTTAAAAAATATCACCTGCCTTGAAAACGCAGATTTTCATTCTCGATCCATTAAGGAAATGTGCTTCCACACTACCCACGATTAATCTGATGACTCCTAGACCCAAATTCCCCAAACAGATTCTGGGGAAAGTCAAAGCATAGGAAGAACAACTATCACCCTGGAGAAGACTATATAGTCCTGGAGATACCACCAGGAGCTGGTGATTCCTCCTCTTGTCTCTGCATTACTATATGCAGCTGCAAGTCCTGTCACAGTAACGACAGGCCCAGGAACCCTCATCCTTGTGAATAGTGCTTTCCATGCCAAGATCTTCCCATTCATTGGTTTGGTGAACTTGTTCTTTCCAAAGCCCTGTGAGTGGGCTGCAGGCAGACTCACCACCCCCATTTTACAGAAGCAGTTCATCATCTTATTTTCACTCAGGCACCTCTCAGGTGACCGGAGTGCTTTTCTCTGGATGACAGCACCTTTGAAAATCACTGTGTTAGGAAATGTGACTTTACTTCACCTACTGTTATTTGGTATGAATGAAACTATCCTCCCTAAACAGATTTAATAACAAAGTTTTGCTTGCTATTCCTCTGAGAAAAGGGACATGGTTTGAAGAAGGAATTCAAACATGAACAGTCATGTTTTGTAGACATTACTGTTTATTTCTCCGTAATATTGTAGCTTCCTCTGGAAAAATCCAACAACACACCCTTTTCAAGTCTTGAGAAACTTCCAAATGTTGACCATGTGTCTGATTCCTGTGTGGTCAAAGGAGAGAAGTTCTGAATGTCCACAACTTATTTCCATGTTAAAATAATTCCACGCTCGGCCAAATTCCACTTACACACAAGTGTGCACCTGTTAAAATAGGTCATTTTTCACTGTTAATCCCCAGATTCCATGGATATGTGTGGGAACCCCAGACAAATGCAACCTGAAAGTCACAAAGGGCATTTTTCTCCACTGAGTGATTCTGCTTGGCTCAGGCACTTTGGGGACCCTGGCTCCCACAGATCTGTGAAATTGAGGAAGATCATTTGTGTTGAGGGAAGGGATGGGAAGCATATCTTAGTATTGACGGTCTTGTGTGAAATTGCATGGGCTTTTTGTCTTACAACTATGTTCTATTTTCATTGGGTTTCTAAAGACTTTGTCTATATTCTGACATACTAAAGTGTGCAAACTCAGTGACTTTTCTAAGTGCTTCCCCCAAAACTGAAAGAAATGTCTTTATAGGAGTTCTAGCATCTGAGATTTTGTTACTTCCCAGAAGTAGAGTTTCATCATTTCCAGATCTTTTAAGGCTAAAAAGTAAATAACAAATAGTGCTTTTGATTCTGAAATTTATATTTTGGCAGTGAGATTTGGTTTCCCTGCCTTAAACTGGAGTGCTTCCAGAAATCCAAATGTCCCAAATCAGCCACTAAGCCACACTGCAAATATCAGGCCTGACTTCTAGAAAGATGGGCCTAAGATTTCCAGGGGAACTGATAGCAAGTTCAGGGAGCCAGGGTCCGATGGTTGCCCCAAGACTCAGAATCTGTGAGGGGGCAATTTCTCCTTCTGCTGTGAGTTGTGAGGGCCTCCCTGAAAGTTTATTTTGAAGAGAAAGTCAAGGCCTAATGCCTAAACCAATGGCCTCATAGCTACATCAGACAAATCATAGATCTTCTAGGAAAGTGGAAAATGTTTATCTTGGAGTAGGGGCAGGGAGGGAGTGAGAGGGGGAGAACACAGCAATCTCAGCCTTCCCATAGGGCTCTTTTTAATATACATGTGAGCCCCAAATGCAAGAATGGGCAATGCAGTTTGAGTCATGTGTGTACTTTTTCTGAGACACATGTTTCAAGGAGATAAAGAGGACAAGATACAGGTCCTGAGCCATACGTCAGGAAGGGAAGTTGAAAAGCTGGTTTTCCAAGGGTAGAATCTCACACAGAAATTGACCCCAACTGGCATTTAGTATATAGGCCTGGCTTAACAGAAAGGATTGTCTACCTTCTTTTCACCTTGAGAGCAACTCTGTTAGTAATGCTGCTTGGGCCATAAAAGTATCCACGGGGTCAATTACCGAGACTATAACTCTGTAATTATAAACTTGTCCAAGTTTCCAGCCAGCTCGATTAATTCAATTCACTGTCACTAAGTGGAAAGTTTCCTTAGGTCCAACTGTTCCTGAGGACTATTGTGGATGCCATGGGGGAGACAGACAGAGGTGAACAGGATCCTGTCCTTTCTGCTCTACTGCGGCTGAGTAAGCTTATAGCCTGTGTCTGTTTGCCAAGAGCATGGCCAGCTAAATGAAAACTAACAAAGCAAGCTGATTCTGGGAGATGACTAGACTTGGGCAGTGAGGAGAATGTCCGAGTTCCGAAGTCCCTGGAAGCCAAGGAAAGTTTGTGGATGGCATGGTAACAGCAGGATGGTTGCTGAGGGAACCTGAAACCATGTCACAGGAGCAGAACACCTTTGTCTTGGAGAAGATAATATGTGGGGGTAGCGAGCTGTTTTCTTATACCTGAGACAGTGTCATGGCGGGGAGACGCAGGGTAGAACCTGCACTATGGTAGGAGACTAGTTCACGGGGAAAACTGTAGGCCCAAACTGAGGTCCTCCCCTGTCCAGCTGTCCTGAGGTAGAATAGAATGTGCTGGAAGCTGGTAAGTTCCTCACTAGAGGACTGAACAGCCAGGCTTGGAAGGGTGACAGGGAGGGTGTGATGCATTAAGCCTCACTCTCTGGGCCTGAGAGCCTTGCATTCTTCTCCGTTCTCCCTACAACTTAATGGGCTGCTAATGCCAACACCTGGGCTCCTATTCAAAGCTCCATGGTGTGAATGGGGTGGCCCATCACCGCAGGTAGGGAATTTAATAACAAACTCTCTTAGGGGGTCTTTGGAATGTGAGGAACGGTAGGAAAGTAGAACCTTTACAGGACTGCAGGGTAAATTTTAAGTCTCTACCTTGCCCCCAGTCCTCTCCTTACAGGAGGGTAGTCCCTCTGCCTTTTGGGCAAGGTAATGAGGAATGAGTGAAGTGGAAGAAGTGATTGAGTGCTTGGACAGCAGCTCAATCTTGATTCCTCCAGTCTCCTCAGGATGAGGCAGGGGATTAGTGGCAGGATGGCAGAACAAAGGGTACTGCTACTCCATGCAGTGGGCACAGTCAACCAGCTCTTGTCACAACTCCAGCTTTTCCCAACAGAGGGGGAGTTGGCCGTGCAGATGGAGGGGACTGTACCTGCCCATCTCACCCCAACCTGCCTACCTCCCTGTATACTTTTTGAAAATATTTATTAATTTATTTTCTTACATCATTATTAATTTTTGAATAGCATTTGGTTTCTCACCTCAGGTGTCAAGCCCTCATAGTTCTCCCATCACCATAGCTCATAACACTTTTTCTAAAACTTAATTCATGAGTAGCTTTTTCCTGTTATCACCAAGAGTTCAATGACTTGCCTTCAATTTGCCCAGTTGCAGGCATTTGCTGAGCTCCTAACAGGGATTCAGGTTGTACATGCAAAGAGAAAGAAGACAGTTTCCCCCAAAACTGAGGGGCCTCAGAAGCCCAAGATGTCAGCACAGAGGGGCTGCTTTCATGGATGTAGGCCCCCGTTGCCATGGAAGCACAGAGGAGGGACACAACTCAGTCCTGGAGTGTGCAGAGGCTTCCAGGATGGATGCCATCTGACTGACTCTTACAGGAAGAAAAGGAGAGGGTTAGGGAAAGAGAAGCAGGAAGAGTTTGTAGTGAGGGGATAGTATGGCAAAGGCCCCCAGTGTGAAATTGCTTAGCAATGATTGCAGATGATTAACATGACTAGTCTATAAGTTAGGAGACTGGAGTAGAGGGCGGTGAGGGTGGGAACTCTTCTAAACACAGGAACATCCTGTTATCCTGCTGCCTTGCCTGATTTTTCCTGAAGGCTACAGCCAGCAAAGCATGACTTGATTTATAGAGATTTTCCTGTCATCATCAAAAACATAATAATATATAAAGGGAAAGAAATCCACAGTCAGAATTCCCCTGTCACAGTTCAGTTGAGACATAGCAGGGGTCTGAGCTGGCATAATAGTAGGATGGGAAGGAAGAGACTAAAAGGGAAATATTTAAAATTAAAGTATCAACAAGACTATTCAACAATGAAAGCTACAAATGATCTGATGAAGTAGCAGGTAAAAAACTGAAACACTCACTTCACAAAAAAAGCTATCTGAATGCCCAGTAAGCACATGAAAAGATGCTCAAAACCTTAGTTATCTTGGAAATGGAAATTAAAGCACCATAAGATGTCACCACACAGCCTTTAGATTGACCGTAAGTAAAATGACTGACCATACCAAGTGCTAATGAGAATATGGAGAAATGAATTCTCATAGACTGCTGGTGGGAGAGTTATTTGGTGAGCTTGTTGAGTTCCTCAAAGAGATAAATATACATCTACCTTATGACCAAATAATCTCACCTCTGGATATCTGCCTAAGAAAAACATGCTTCCATGAACACTGATACAAGAAAAACATCTTCCCAATAAAATTGTAAAGAAAGTTTAGAGCAAGCATTCAAGAACATAAGCAACCCCAATGTCCATCAGCAAGAAAATGGATAAAGAAACTATGATATATCCAAAGGATGGAACCACCAGTCAATAAAAGGGAAAAACCATCCAACCACGCATGCAAGTAGTGATATGAATGAGTAGCAAAAAAATAAAATAAATGAAATAAAAATAAAACAAAATGTATGAGCCCCGTTTATCTGAAGTCCAAACACAGCAGGTCCTCAAATCAACATCATGTCACTAGAAAGTTGATGAGAAAAGAAATATCACTTTCCACTGGGGCTACTATCTGTGTAGAGTTTGCATGTAGGTTTTCTCCATATACTCTGGTTTCCTTCTTATCTCAATGGTGTCTTTAAATTGTCCACCAACACTAAAAAGTTCAGGTCTCCCTGATGGGCATATATTTGATCCTCACACTTCTGGCTTGGATGTTTTTATATGAATGGTGGTGACTTTTGGGAAGATAAAGGTGCTGATAAAATGAGCTCAGGTACATCCAAGGAGGTATGGCTGCAGATGTGGCCAAGAGAAAAATACTGGTGAAGGGGACAGAGATGAGCTACATTTTCTATATATGGGGTATGTGGAATCCCTTCTCACAAGCACTTATTAGAAGGCAGCATCTCAGAAAACAAACAAAGAACTCAGTATCACCAAGCCTGATGCACAGGAGTTCAAGCAAGGGGTCAGAAAGGGGTAAGTCTTTTGAGAACCACTCACTGCTGCACCACTGATGCCTGAGCACATGTGCGAAGCCTCAAGAGTGGCGCTGGTGTTGGAGAGGAGGGCTGAAGAGTGGGCCCCGGAGGGCATGAGTTTTACTGGAAATGCCAAGGAGGGTGGTCTACACTGTATGTTAGAAACTGCGGGGGAGGTTTAAGGAAAACCAGAAAAGCAAAGAAGCATACAGAAGAAAATTGGGTGGGGGTGGGGGGTGGGGTGGGGAGAGGTTGTATTTTGTTCTGTTTTTTTGAAAACTTTAGTTTTACATATTGAAGGTTTTTTAGGACAATTTTATCATGGTGTAAATTACATACCATAAAACTCACTCACTTTAAGTTTACGGTTCAATGAGTTTTAGTGAACTTAAACAGTTATCCGATAACTACCATACTTAAATCTAGAGCATTCTCATCATTGCAAAATTTCCCTTGTGCCCTTTTACAGTCAATCTCAAGTGCTGCCAACAGCCCCTGACAGCCATAGGTATGCTTTTGTCATTACAGTTTTGCCATTTCTTTAAATTTCATACAAACAGAATTGTATAGTCTTTTGTGTCTGGCTTCTTTCTTTTATCCTGGTTTGTAGATTCCTCCATATTGTTGCATGGACTTATACCTATTCACTGATGTGATGATTTGTATTCCACTATATGAATGCACTGTATTTTATTTATCCATTCTCCAGCTGATAGATGTTTGTACTGTTTTCACGGGATTGTTATGAATAATGCTGCAGTAGGTATTTACTCATACTTTTTAAGAGGACATACATTTTCATTTCTTTTGGGTAAATATCTAAGAGAAATTACTGGGTCCCATGCTAAATGGGGTTAACTTTCAAAAGAAACTGTCAAATTGATCATACCTGTGAAATAATGTCTCCATCAAAACCCGAGAAAAAATTAATAAATAAAAGAAACTGCCAATTTGTTTTACCAAGAGGCTATGACCCTCACTATTTCCAGTTTTTAAATTCCAGTTTTTCTGTATCCTTGTCAATACTTGGTATTGTTGGTTTCTAAAAATATTCTACGAGATAGAGAGTGGTATTTCTCTGTGGTTTTAATTTGTATTTTCCTAATGACAGGTGATGTTGAATATTTCTTCATTGGCCTATAGAGCATTTATCTATCTTTGGTGTAATATTTGTTCAAATAATTTTTACATTTATAAGTAACTGGTTTGTCTTTTTATAATTGAATATTAAGAATTCTTATGTATTCTTCTATGTGATATATTCAAGTGATAGTGTGCAAATATTCACTTTCATCAAATTTTAAAATTTTGATAAAGTCTAATGAATCAGAACTTTCTTTTATGATTTGCACTCTTTGATGTCTTATCTAAGAATATTTGTGTAACAAATCACAAAGATTTTCTTCTAGTTTTATAGTTTTAGTACTAATAGTCAGGTCCTTGATTCCCATTGGATTAATTTTGATGTATGGCATGAGGAAAGAGTTAATGTTAATATCTTTTTATGATTCTCTAGTTACTTTAAAACCAACAATAGAAACTAGCATTTTCACTTTTGTTGAGATCTCACTTCGTTATTATTAGAATGGCTACTTTCAAAATAAAACAGAAAACAACACCTTAGCAAGGAGTGGAACATTTGGAATCTATGTACACTATTGGTGGGAATGTGAAATGCTGCAGTTGCTATGAAAAATGGTTGGTGTTTCTTAGAAAAACCAAAAATAGAATTACTATAAAATAAAGCCATTACAATTTTATACCCAAAAGGAATGAAAACAGTATTGGTAAGAAATATTTGTCATCTTTGTAGTAGCATTATTCATTCTAACTAAAAGACTTAGAATCCAAATGTCCATTGACAGATGGATGAAAAAACAAAATGTAATATGCATGCAAAGGACTATTAGTCAGCTTTAACAAGGAAGGGAATTCTGATGTATCCTACAGCATAGATGAATCCTGAGAACTTTATGTTAAAGGAAATAAGCTAGTCACAAGAAGACAAACACTGTATGATTCTATTTAATTACGATACAGGGAATAGTCAAGCTGATTCAGACAAAAGGTAGCATACTGGTTGCCAGGGGCTGGGGTATAGCATACGGGATAAAGGGAAGTTGTTTTTTGATGGGTAGAGTCTTTGTCTTACAAGATGGAAAGGGTAGATATTCACATACATCTATATATGAATATAAATATAAATTCATATGTAATATGAATATGTTCAATACTACTGAGTTATATACTTGGTCTAGATGATAAATTTTAAGTTATATATATTTTACCACTATTAAAAGCTAAAAAAGAGTTTTGTTTAATTTGGGTCATTTATAGTCAAAGTTAAATTATAGCATCAGCTTTTCAATTTCTAAAAAATTGCCTACTGGAATTTTTACTGAGATTTCACTGAATCTATAGATTAAGTAGGGTTACTTTCCCTAAAATAATGAGACTTAGAGCCGTGCACATGAAATATCTTTGGTTATTCAAGTCTGCTTTAACTCTTAAGGTTGTTTTATAGGTTTCCGTGTACAAATCTTAAATATCTTTAATCAATTTATTCCTAAGTATTATTGCATATTCTGAGTGGAATTTTTACTTTGTGGTTTTTGTTTTGTTTTGTTTTCTTAGGTTATTCCTTGGTAGCATATAAAAATACAATTCCTGTGTAGTAAAAATACAATCCTGTATGTTAATCTCAGGTCCCATGACCTTGCTAGATTCATTTATTGGTTCTGATGGCCTTTTGGAGATGGTTTAGGATTATCTACACCCGTGGTTGCTTTGCTCACAAAAACACAGTGTTACTTCTTTCTCTCCACCCCCTCACCTCCACCCCTTTCACCTCTACCCCTGACCCTCTATTGAACTGGCTAGGACTTTCAGTATGAAAGAAGAGATAAGAGTTTGAGAATGGAATTCACTCTAGTTAGGTCATCAGTGGTTTCTGGGAGAGCAGTTTTCATAGAACAGCAGGGATCTTACCTTTCAAAGCTTGAATGAAAAAGGAAGGAAGCAGCCGGACACCTGTAATCCTAGCTACCTGGGAGGCTGAGGTTAGAGATCATTTGAATCCGTGGGTTTGGGACTACTCCGGGCAACATAGTGAGACCTAGTCTCTTAAAAAAAAAGGGGGGGGAGGAGACTGGTGAAGCTAGTGCCTTTCTCAAGGGGTTCCCAGAGTGAAAGCAAGAATTCTTACCCTGCATTTCCTCTCTACTACCTGCCTACATGGGTGCATTCCTGCCTGGAGACTCCTCTCCCTCCAACTTTTACTCTCTGTTCCTTACTCCTCAGTCTAAACTCCTAAGTCAGAGTAAACCATCTAAAGAGAAAATGAGGCGCTATTACTCCTCTGCCCCAGCCACTTCTCCTGGCAAGCAGAGGGAAAGACAGCTCCATTTCAGCTCTGAGCGCTCCGCTTGACCTGCCCTGGCTGCCTCCCCTCCATCTCCTGCCAGCTTCTCCTTGCTAGCTCTGTTCCTGGAATATCCTTCTGCCTTGCGTTGTTGGAATTTTGTTTTTCTTGCTACTCAAAACATGGTCATGAGACCTTGTTAGAAATGCAGATTCTCAGGCTTCACCCCAGACCTACTGAATCACCAGCAGCATTATAACAAGACCCCCAGGGGTTGGAGGGTGTGGGTGGGGGGCTGGCTAGTTTGAAAAACTAGCCTCAGGACTCAGCACACTCTCTCCTACCCTAAACACTTTACCTTTGCCTGCCTGCGGTGGGCTTTCCAGATCTTTTTAGAGCCTAGTGCTTACTTCATAGTGGGTCCAAACTCAACTTCATTTCTTCAGAGAAGTCTTTCTGGAACACCAGTTAAGATAATTTAACTGTGCCCTTTCTTTACCTATATAGCATCCTTCCCTGCTTTGTTTTCTTTACTTGCTTGCTTTGTCCTCCACAGTAAAATTGGCACCAAGAAAAGTTCATGCATGGCAGAATGACAAATATACATGTTTATTTTATGAGAGGAATAACAAATAAGAAATTGAACACAAAAGAACTTAGAGTAAGATGGTTGTGATGTGTCAGAAAAGAACTTCAAATTGCTATGGAGAAACAGTTAGGGGCAGTCACTTTGATAGGGATGGAGGGGCTCAGAGAAGCTTCCATTCTGGAGGTGGCCTTTAGAGAAACCCTGAAAGATGGACAGGATTTCATCAAATGGAAACAGCAAGGGAATTTCTGGGAAGAGAGAGGATGTGAGCAGACATGGCAGAAGCACCAGAGGCAGGCAGAGAAGCCATTGCTAGGAACTGGAGCCCAATTGCAGGGAGGTACAGCATTTGGCATAAGGCATGTTGCCTACCTGGTGAGAATAGGCTTTAATGCCAGACCAGGGCTTCAAATTTCATTCCACAGACCATGGATGCCATTAGAGGTTCATCAGACACTCCAGTTACCTCTTTGTGTAAACCAAGCTTTCACACCTGCATCAAAGTAATCAGTGATTGGATTACAAGTACATACACGTACACACACAAACACAAAAACATTTATGTAATCATAATGAAGGGGTGAATCTCCATCTTTTTTTTTTTTTTTTTTTTTTTTTGAGACTAGGTCTTGCTATTTTTGCCCGGGAACCACAGGCTCATGTTGCCCGGGTACCACGGATTCAAGTAATTCCCAGGCTCAGGTTCATAGACTCAAACAATTCCCAGTCCCAGCCATGCTCCATAGACTTGCGCTTAAAGGCATGTGCCACTGTGCTTGGCTGAACCTCCATCTTGATTTCTGGTATGAGTGTCATCTAACAATTCTTATATCATATGAATATTTCCTATATTACCCAGAAATATACATCTAGGGAATAGTCAAAGGAAATGAAATTATCTTAAAAAGATATCTGCACCCCCAAGTTTACTACAAAATTATTTACAGCAGGCAAATATCCTGTTCATGATACCAATTATAGAGCAGGTATCTCAATCTTAGTAGGTTTTTTTTTTGTTCTAGCAGTTACACAGACAGACACATCAAGCAGGGCAGGCCAGGGCCAGGGTGAGGGGGTGTGTGTGGGTGGGGGTAGGGTAGAGAGTCTAGGAAGCAGGTGAACACTTCAGCTCTTCCCCCCACACCCCAGAGATCTTCATGCTCTTTCCCTGGCCTCTCTCTCGGGTGTTCTCTAGTGTTCTCCTCATCCCATGCTCTTGTGCTCGCCTACCTTGGGGTGATGCCACCCATTTAGTCACTGCCTCTAACCCAGGTGTGCCCACTCATGCATGCGCACATCCACTGGGCCAATGCATGTATAACCATGGGGATCGTGTGATACCACAGTTGCTGGTCATAGAGGCTAATGGAGAAAAAGGCCTGACCAACTTATTTACCCTCCACCAAGACTTGAAAATATTGTTGGTGGACGTTTGTTGATGGATGTATAGACAAAGAAATGTTCGCTGATAGGTGAATAAAGAAAATGCTGATATATGCATATATATATATGAAGATATACATGTATATATATGGAGATATACATACATATAATCATATAGTAAGAACTCAATGTTCTTGATAGGGTATTGGAAACCGGACTAACATGGAATGACTTATAACAAACGCAGTTGAGTAACCTGGATGACATTTTCTTCAGTGTTGACTGGAATTGCTTTTTTCTCGTTAGCATTGCATCCAAATGACATTATTTGAAGACTTGCTAAAATGGAATAGTATTCAGGCATAAATGAAGGAAATTCTACCATCTGCAACAACATGGTGAAAACTTGAGGGAATTATGCCAAGTGAAGTAAGTCAGAAAAAGACGAGTACTATATTATCTCACATGGGAAATGTTTAAAAAAAACAAACAAACTTGATTCATAGAAACAGATTCGATTGGTGGTTGTTACAGGCAGTGAAATTGATGGAGGAGGTCAGAGTGTGAACTTCCTGTTAAAAGATCAAGTTGTGAAGATCTAATGGACAACATGATGACTTAGAGTTCATAACACCACGGGGAAGACTTCATAGTTACTAAGCGTAGATCTTTAGAGTTCTTATCACACTGCACACAAAAATGTTACTGTTAACTGAGCTTACTATGATATATGGTATGTGTGTGTATATATATCAAATCTTATTGCATATCTTAGATTTATACACTGTACTGCATCAATATACATCTACATATTATATTGTGTAATATATAAAAATTATATATCAGTCCATCTGGAAAAATAATGCTTTAGACATATTTATATAATGTATTTTTACACTGTGTTTGGGGATTGAAGGGGTGCTTGTGGTGTGTATGTGTGGTCTGAGGACCAGTAGCATTGGCCTCACTTGGAAGCTTATTAAAAATAGGGGATTCCATATCTCATACCAGACTTATGGAACTCAAATCTACATTTTAAATGACATCTGGGTGATTCTTCTGTACATCAAAATTTAAGAAGCATTGTCTTAGCCATTAAAAAAAGCACTTTCCTAAAGCAGGATTCAACTCCCTTCGGTAAAAAAGACATGCATTTTGTCTATGTGTTAATGAATGAAAATTTAAATTGTAGTAAAGAAAATGGCAGAACTTGTTCATACAATTAATAATTGACCAAATGGGAATAAAATCTGGTTAAAAAGAGAAGGGAAAGTGTATTTAGCTCATAAAAAGTAATTTAGGAGTTAAAATGAGATTGTTCATTCCTCTAATTGGAGGTGGCAGTTAGACAATAGAGAGAATAGTCTGCCTATTTCCATCTGACTGATCACTCTCTCCTTTAGAACATGGACTATGAAGGCCATGAACTTGGCTGCTCTCAGTGTCACACCCCTCTCAGCAGATTACTCCATCCCCACAGTCATGCATGTACTAGGTCAACTAGGTCAGAAAAAACACACCCAAACGGAAAAGCTTTGTGGTCATAAGGCTACAAGCTACATCTGAGCATTGGCCTTCCACCTCTCAAACACTGTCATCTGAGAAGAACCCCAGTCTAAACCAAAACTTAAAGTACATCACTGGATATCACTCTTAACAGTGTGTCAGAACTGATAGTGACCTTATTTATCCAAACAGGTCTCCATCATAATCAACCATAAGGGAAAGAGCTCAAGTTTGGGCATTAGACATGCTGACTTTGAAGCTTGGAGTAAATATTTTCTCTGTTCCTTGGTTTTCTCATCTATAAAATGGGAGAGATAATATGCTGCTTTGAAGGATTGTTTTCAGGGTTAAATAGAATCATTGACCTAAACCACTTGGGAGAATGCCTGGTCAATAGACTACATTTACTATGTGACAGATATCAGAGTTATTGAAGTTGCTTTTGACTTAGAATCTCAATATGGAGATGCACCAGGTGCTTGGAGAAACAATGAAGTTGGGGGTCACATAATTGGGGATGCTTGGGGGTTTGGAAAGGCCTAGAAGTTCTTGAGGCCTAAAAGAATTATAACCTGGAGCTTCATATATTGCCTTTTCATCTTGCTTTTTCTCTGCTTGAGAAACACACACACACACACACACACACACACACACTCTCACACGTCAGAAAACTTGCAGCTGTCAGGGAGCTCACATGGGAACAACTCCCAGCAGCTGGGGTTCCAGCCCCAGCACTCACTCTGGCTGCTCCAGCTCCAACTCCAGCTGTGAGGAAGGAGGGAGACTGGAGCCAAAAGTCAGCCTCCCCCCACCCCTGAGAAAATCTCCCCAGATTAAGCAGCTGCTTGCTTCATCTCCTCCTCCCCCTCCATTCTCAGCTGGAGGATGGGAAGATGGATGGGACATGAGGCAGCAAGACCAGGAAATTGGCTTTCTATATCCACGTCTTCCTGTTGAGTAAGCAGGAGACCCCTCGCAGCAGGACCCTACGTCTGGTCTCGCCTACAGCTGCTCTGCTTGGGCAGCGGCATCTGTGCTGCTGCATTTTTCCTGGTCTGCATGTGGGTAGTGGGCGGGAGGGGAGGGTGGGGTGTCTTAGCTGATTCTCACAGGGTTTCTCCACCTTGGCTGCTTCCCAAATCTTCTGGGGCGTTTGGCCTGAGCCCCACCCCAGAGCAACTGAATCAGAACCTCTGGGGGTAGGGCCTGGGCCCTGGTATTTTTCAAAGCTTCCTAGGTGATTTTAAAGAGAGCTTGGGGTTGGGAACAACTGGCAGATAAGAAAATACGTAGCTCTTGGAGTCATAAACCACAGACCTTCAGATCTGAATAGGACTTTGGAAACTGTCCAGCTCAACACCCTGATTTTATGGATGGGGAATCTGCTCATTCTAGCCAACAGTGGCCGAGTCAGGAAAGAACCCGAGGGTCCAGACTCTAGCCTAGCCTTGTTTTCCCTACACATGCCAAAACAAATTTTAAGGTACCCCTTGAACACTTAAGCCTTGAGGGCTGGTGGTCCTTGTTGTTCCCAGGAACATAACGCTGACAAGACAGACTGTCTGCTGTCAGAGATGGGGGGGCAGACACATACCACGTGAGTGTTTCCACCTGGCCTTGAGCAGATGAAGGCAAGAGGTGTTCTGCTAGCTCACTATCCTTGTCTGCCCAGCTATGGAACCCAGTCCTAAAGGCTGCTACCAGTCTAGCAATTCCACCCTTAGGGCTATGCAGGAGGGAGTCACACTCATCTATGTGGCAAAGGGTCTAAGAGGTCAAGTGTACACAGGTACCAGAGATCCATTCTCATGTTCTCTGGGTACCCAGGACCCCTCAATTCCCTGTCAAGACCCCTCAAGCCACACCTGAGGCCTGCAAAAGCTTTTCTCCAGGTCTGTGTTCTTGAGTAATTGTTTCTCTTGGCCCAAGGGCTCTCAAGGGATATGCTGCCAGTCTGTGCACCCTGATATAGCTTGACCTGATACAGGCTGCAGCCAAAGCCTGGAGTTGGCTGGGGGGTAACATTCAGGTAACCCCGTTGTTTACCAAAGGCATCTGCTGGGAGGAGGAAGAGAACTGTGATCTGGATTCTGTCTCTCAGACCCCTATGCACGGCGCAAACTGCATGGTCTGACTACTGTGGAAGAAAATCAACCCCGCATGACTAGTGGAAGGAAAAGAGTGGGGACAACCACATGGAAGAACATAGTGGAGCATTCTCAGGCCTTTGGAGGGTCTGTCAAACTGTTCTGGTCTACAGCCAGATTCCCAAATGAATACCACCTTGTCTTCATGTCAACAACTTACCAGGGACCCAAGATATCAGGGCCTTTTCCCCACAGCAAGTCCATGGAGATGCCTGGAGTTACTGAGGTCCTGAGCAAGCACCTTGGGGCAGGCTCCAAGGACTCTAGGATACATCAAAGCCCCCCCATCCCCATAGGGACAAACAGCAGATGCCATTAACACCTCTGAGAGAGATTAGTCTGGAGTCCAGGGTTAGAAAAGAACCTCATTGCAGAGGACTTTCTTAGGCACTGAGGTTTGAAGAGCAGAGATAATGGAAAGGCAGCCTGAGCCAAGTCAAGGAGGTGGGGAAAAGTGGGAGTAGCTGAGAAGAGGGTGATAAGATCAGGTAGAACAGAATGGCAGGTTGAGAGAAGGGAGCTGTGAGTAAGGAGCAGGAATGGGGTGAGGGGTGAAGGGGTAGCAAGTGGACTGTGGAGGACATGAACACCTTCTGGCTATCACCTCAATTCTCAGTTGGACTCACTGATAAGTCCCAAAGACAGATACATTTGGGCTGGTGGCAAATTTTGCCACTAGGTGAGAGTAAGCTCAAGAATTGAAGTTCTGTTCTCCCCCAGTCAGGAGGCTGAACTTCCTTCCCAAGTGTCACTAACTCTGAGTAGGCCAACATGGCACTCAGAAACCTCAGCCTTCATCTTGCAGCTCAGGTAGGAGGCTGACTATGTGAATGAGGACTTTTGAGAATTCCTAACGCCACATCTGCTCATCTTTGTCTCACCCATGCACTCTTCATTTGTCAGCTCCCATTGGAGATCTCCCTCATGCCACAAAGGTGTGAGTTAAATAGGAGCAAAGTCCACACTTGCAGACCCTCACACCTCCTATAGACTGCAGTGGAGAGAGGGCACAAAGTCATAAATATGTCCACTTTATCTCTCAGGCAAGTGCTGGCTCTGCTTTTGCTTCTAGACTAAGACGATGTGCATGTGGAATCACTCTAGAAACGTGAGGGCCAGTGGTCTGGTACGCAGGCTGGAGTTGCCAGATGGAAAGTGCTTTTTTACACTTGTCTTTGGGGGTTGTGTTTGGTTTTGCCGTGCAACTCAGTGGAGCTCTTCTCTCCCCACTAGCCTGTGTCTCGAAGCAAAGCGTCACACATCACCCCATGACCTTTCCCTCAGCTCTGCCTTTGTCTAGCACCCACAGTATGTGATAAAAAATTGAATGTTGACCTGAACAACCCAAATGGAGCTCATCTTCTCATATTCTGGGGTGATACCCAAAGTAATGACCCCCATGTCCTCACACCTCCTCCCCATAAACACATATTCTGACACCTCCTCCCTGCAGGGTGAGGTCTGAGGCAACACCGGGCCTTCGTTTAAACACAGACACCTTCCTGCTGTGTTTCACACTAGCAAACAAAATCCTGGATTTTGCTCAAACCCCAGTTCATCGAAAGTAGTGCCCCACCCTTTGGATGGTAAGAAGTAGGTAAACTGGATTGATCCTAGTCCCTAAGGTTGGTCCATGATTGAGAAGTGTCCAGGTTGGTGCAGTGCTCTCAGAAGCTAGCAAGGGCGCACACAAAGGGTTCAGTCAACAAGTTCTGACAGAGAGGCTGTTTTGCAAAACGTGGCTAGTACCACCAGCCTCTGGCAGACAGGCACTTGAGAAAAGGTTCCCCAAAGCTGCAGGAAGCAAGCCTACTCCTTTGTGTGCCTAGAGGCAGGGTCTTTCTCTCTCCTACTCCCACCACATTTAGAGAACTTCAAGTTAGTCATGTCCCATTCCTCTCCACCCATTGACCCAAAGAACACACCCCTATGGCAACTTGGACTTGGAAAACAGAAGGTGACAATGTTTCTAAAACTAATGGAGGCTATTAAACTTTAGGGTTCTCATCTTCTGTGTCAGGTCCTATAGCCACCCCTCAGGTTTGGTGTTACTATCCCCATTCTGCAGATGGAAAGACTGAGGCGAAGAGACACTGAATGGCTATCCACTCAGTGAGTAGGTTCTCAGAGTCAGGAGTTCAGTGGAATCGTGAGTTCAATTCAATTCTTCAGTATCTCTGTTGTGTGTGTGCAGTCAATGGACAGGATCTGGAAGGCTATTCAGTCTCCCCAGCAGAGCCTCACCCTGTCATCAACTTCAGTCCTTCTGAAACCCTGGCCCATTTCCTGCCATCAACAATTGCAAAATCTCTGCATTTTCATGTGAAGTGAATATTTACTTTGCAGGATAACTAGGTATTTTTCAGCATTGCAAGCACAGACACTCCCCAGTTAAAGACAGCCCTTCATCTCCTGCTTGTAGGAGAAAGAAAATAAATGTCATCATACTTCTAGAGAGGTGCAGACTTGAGTGAGTAATTCTCCAAGACTGGGTTGTCTCAAGTAAGAGACAACTGATAGCCATCTCATCACCCTTTGCCTCATTTAGTGAGTCTTGCTTGGGGGATACCAGGTGTTATAGTTCTTCAAATCAGTATTTTTTCAAGGCATTTCTGAGATGCAGCATCTTAAACTTGAACATGGCCATCCAGAGCCTGCTATCCAATCTTCTTCAGTTTACAAAAGAGAAAACTAAGATCTAGTAATGGAAAATGAGCTGTCCAAAGACATGACCAGAAATAAAACCACAAACTCTGTGATCTTGACTCCTATATAGCTTCCACAGATTCACAGCACTGACCAACGAGAACATGTGTCACCAGGACATCAGGATCTCATGCATCCTCTGTCCTGAGTCTAAACTCAGTGTACAATGTAGGTGAAAACACCAGGGTAGGGAGCTGCTGATGGGATATATTAGCACAGACACCACATAAATATGACTTACTTCTCTCCACTGTACAATATATTTTAGAGTTTTTGCTGTTCATAAATTCACAAAGTAAGTGAGAATTGACTGTGTTCAAGAGAACAAGAAAGAAAGCCGGAGTAGTCCTCAGTCCTGCTCCTGACCTCATGGGTCAATAGGGAAAATACGCTGTTAGTACCTGTGGCCTTTTGGGAACTTTAGCCCCACATCCCTCCCTGTTACCTCCTCTATCTCTGTCTTCCTGTCTCTGGCCTTCTTACCCATGACATGTACAGAAGTGAGCACCTCAGACCTCCCACCAGACCCAGTCTGCTCCCAAAATTCCCGTAGCAGGGCCTGACTTCACCCTCCACATGAAAATCCCACCCAGAAGCCTTGTTTCTCAGACATGCTGAGTCCTTGACTGTAATCTCTCCTTCCTGTTGGTTCGAGCCCACATTTTCCCTGCTCTTTATTTCTTCTGTTACTCCCTTGGGGCACATTTTAATATTTGGAATTATCTCAATAACATCCTAATTTGCCTTTTAACTTTCACTTTGGCACCATCATTACCCACAAGCCCCTGCTCCCCTCCCTTTGCACCAAAAGGCTCACCCACGTTGTTCCAGGAACACTCCTGAAAGGTGGATCTGTGCCTATCACCACTGTGCCTCTATAAAATCCTCCCATGCCTTCCCAGTGCTTCAAAATAAAGTTCAGCTATTGTGACAGTGACCATTCTATTATCATTTTCTGCTCCTCTCCTCCACTTTGAACTATAAGTCCTTGGGCAGGCTACGTGGCCAGCATGTGGGAATGCTGGTTAAATAAGATACAGCTGATCATGCAAAGGGGTGGAGGACATCACAGGACAGGAAGCTGCTTGTTTCACAAAAGAGACAAATCAAGAGTCTTGGAACACAATGTAGAGATTCAGCTGGAGAGATACAGGGATGTTTTGAAGACCTGAGAGTAGATTTTGGATTTAGACAGGTAAAGATAGAAATGACAGGAGGTCGGCAGGAAGGAGAGGGAATTCCAAGTAAAGAAAAAGTGGCCAGTACTAACACAGTGAGCAATGCAGGAATGCATCTGTGAGGAGGGAGGTAGAGGTGGATGAGGGCAGGTAGGGGGCAGCCCAGGAATATGAGCTTCTGTTCAACCATGACACTGTGGCTGGTGCTGTGCAAAGAGGGTGGGGGGTGGCAAGCTGAAGACAAGTGATGCCAGCATCAGCCCACGAATCGAGAGCGTTGGTGTTTAATTTGGCTCTTGTTGACTTGAGTTTCAAAGGACTCCAAGTATCCTCCCCCCCCCTTAATTTTAAGACACTAATTGAAGTGAACACTTGGGTCTTATAAATAAATGCTGAAGAATGAACCAGTCTTTCTTTTAATGAGAGGTTTGAGTTGGCGCATTTTGAATTTGCAATCAGCCTCCAAATCCATTTTTATCTCTACAACACTCCATGAGGTGTGGGATCTGGTCACACTGTGTTGATGGGCCTCCCTGGACAGTAAATCCTGTCTCAGATCCATTCTGGGCAGGCGAGTGAGGACAGTGCCTCTTTGAAAAGTTGGTACATTTTGAAGTGGACAGAGGCAGAGGAAGGGTTCGAGTAAAACTCTTTCCCAGTTTTTTCTGTTAGTGATGGCAGTTAGCACTCCTTCCTGGAGGAGATGGGAGGAGGCAATGAGGTCAAAGGGAAAGAGCCCTGGCTGGGCTTGGCTCAGGGAATTACCCTTTCTTCTGGTGTGGGGTGGTTCTCAGTGTTATCTTACAGAAACCCTGCTGCCTGCTGTTCCCAGTTGGTTCCTCCATCTCCTGACTAGACCCTTTCTGGACAGATTTTGAAGTCTAAAATTCCACTGCTATCCAAGCAGCATCTCTTCTGAACTCTGCTTTGTTGTGCGTGTCAGCAAGACATTAAAGAACAAGAGCCCCAAGTGGGGAAAGGAGACAGACAACAGACAACTAAGAAGAAAACCAATTGCAAGGAGAGCAAAAAGCCCCAGGATGCTGGCCTTTGCACAGCCTGGGCATTTTTATATGTCTTCACTGGCCTTGGGCCACAGGCTGCTCCCACATACAGGGCACTCTACAGCAGCCACTGAATGCTGCATTGTGGCAGCTCGACCCACAGGCCAACAGCCTCTCTTTGCAGCCTCTACCCAAGCAGGCTGGGGCTGTCAGCTCTCTCTGAACTGCCTAGACCAGCACAGGGACCTCCCAGGGAGACAGGCAGCAGAGGAAATCAGGTTGGAAATTCACTAGAAACCAATACTTGACCCCATGGAAAGTGCTGGTGTGGGCTAGAAGGAATAGCTCAGTTTAACTTGGCCAGATTCTGTTCAATCAGAGCGAAAAAGGGCATAGAACATTCAGTTAAGCCTCCTATCAAGCACACAGCGGGACCACCATGACATAGCAGGCCCAGAGCATACACAGATTAGGATGTGTGTCCCTGTCCTTGTAGAACGTTCAGTCTAGTGAGGAAAGAAATATAGCACTTTGCCAACAATTTGTCCTAGTCAACCTAGTAAAGGTCATGTTCAAGGTGTCTGAAGGAATTTGGGGGAACACTGAGAAGCTCATATTTGGTTCAGAGAGATGGAAGGGGGGAAGAAAAGTTTTATAGAAAAAAGGGAAATGCCCACTGAGTTTTAAAAGATAGCTGAGAGTTTCCTAAGTATATTTAAAAAAAAGAAAAAGAAAAAGAAAAAAGAAAGGAAGTAAAGAAAGGGCAGAAAGGAGCTTAATGGGCTGAAGGCCCAGTGTGTGTGCAGGCATGAAGGGTGAGCATTTGGCAAAATAGAAGAAAAGCAGATAGCTGTGAAAGGCTGGGAGTAGTGTGCCAGGGTCAAAAGGAGGAAGACCTGGAGGTTATGCAGGATGAATTATTTTTCACCGAAATGATATGTTGATATCCTAACCCCTAACTCTTATGAACATGACCTTCTTTGGAAACAGGATCTTTGCAAATGGAATCATGTTATAATGAGGTCATACCCATGGTGAATTGTGGGGTGCTCTAATTCAGTGATGGGAGTCCTTATATCAGAGCAAAAGGTGGGCACAGACACATGGGGGAAATACCATGTTGTGACAGAGAGGATGGGAGAGAGCCGTCTGAGAGCCAAGGATGCTGGGAGGAAGCCCTGGATTGGTCTCCCTCGGAACCTCAAAAAGGAATTCACTCTGCCAACACCTGAATATCAGATTTCTAGCCTCCAGAACTGTGAAACTAGATTTCTGTTGTTCTGAGCCACCCTGTGTGTGGTACTTTGCTACAGCAGCCCTAGGAAGTTGATTCAACAGGCACAGGGGACTGGTGCATGCTGACTGACTACGTTGCACTTGACTTCAAAGGTGCTATTTACAGAACTTGAAAATTCCCATGTCTAGATAGCCAAACTACTGCTCTTTCAGATTCCTTCTTCTACCTGGTACCTGCCTACAGTCTTTCATCAGACCATGTCTCCGCTCCCCCTCCCGCTTTCCTTCCCTCCCATCTCTTTATTTCTTTTCTTTCATTCTCCCTTCTCTCATGCCTACATTGGTCAGAATGATTTATGTTCCATAATTACAGAGTCAGGTTCTATGAATTTAGATGAATCAGTTAACTTGTTGGTACCAAGTGTCTTCCCCAGTTTTCCTGGTTCAACATGTTTTCCTTGAGGTTTCCAGAATTACCCTGCTTGAAAATTTTAGAAAATGACCTTCAACTCCCTGCAGATGCACATAGTCATCCTGTTTTCAGACCTTCATTTCCAATGCCAGCTCAGTAAAGCAGATCTCAGGTTCCTAGGGCAGGGCTTATCTCTCACTTTTACTTCCCATCCTGCTAAATGAAGATCCCACCTGGGATATCTGATCTATGTTGACTGCAGGAAAATTTAATCAAATAAGATGCCTTTAAGAAGCTGGAAGATTAATGGGAGCTGGGCTTGAAAGAGTCATAAAGAACAAATTGTTCCAGTACATGGCAGTTAATGATATACTAGGGTTCAAGGGGTGCCATGGAGCCCGGAATATGGGCTGTTGGCCCAAACTAATGGCTGCTATTTGTTGAACACCTATCATGCGCCAGACACATGCATTGTTGTTTTACATGCATTACAGTAATGTTTTATATGCATTACTGTTGTCCTCAAAGGGCAAGAGGTATATTACAATATATAGATGAAAAAACTGGAACTTAAGTGGTTAATTAAGTAACTTGCTTCAAAGTCACTCAATAGGTGACAGGACCACCATTTGACCTCGGGTTTGCAGATATTCGGCATCACATGTGGATTTTCCTCAAAACCAGGCAGATGATTGTTAAGAATTTATTTCATCAAACATTGAAAATTATTTACTGTTTTTTGACATATTTTTGTACTGTTAACATATAGTGGGTGGAAAGAGAAAGATGAGTCTAACTAAGATTGCCAATACCCAGTCGTAACTGTTCTTATCTTGCTTAACCTTTCTGATTGTTAATCCTGCCCCCTTGAAAATTCTTCCTGCATTGTTTTCCACGACATCACACTTGGCTAATGTTCCTTCTTCCTCTTTGGATGTTCTTTTAAACTTACTCTAACTTTTCTAAGGAATTCTGCTTTTGATCCATTTTTCATGTGTCATTTTATATACTAGCTTCAGTGATATTTCATCTATTCCAATTATTTTAGATATTTTCTTGGTTATGTTTTTCTCATTGATCCCCAAATCTCTTTACCTAATGTTGATCTTCCTCTGAGCTGTAGACCTAGATATCTAGTGTTCAGGAACACCCCCCACTGGAAGCTCCATAAACCATGTATGCCATGCATACATCTGGTCTTATAACCCCTACTCCTCAACCTGTTTCCTCTGGTCTTTATCCCAGGGAAGGTAACTCCTGTTGACCTTTCCTCATTCCCCTCATTTAAGTCAAATCCCGAATTCTCCTTACTCTATGCTGTAATAAATATCTCAGGTATCCCTAGACCAGCTGCTCCCCAACCATGGTTTTAGAGCTGTCCCCGCTCTTCTCTATGCTGAATGGCTTTTTTTTTTTTTTTTTTTTTTGAGATTAGGTCTCACTATTTTTTGCCCGTGAAACCAGGCTCACGTTGCCCGGGGTACCACGGACTCAAGCAATCCCCAGCCTCAGCTTCCCAGGTAGCTGGGATTACAGGTGCGCGCACCAAACCCAGCTATTTTGGGGGGACTAGGTCTCGCTACGTTGCCCTAAAAGGGACTCGAACCGCGATCCCCAGTCCCTGCCGCAGCTTTCTAGGCTACCGTTTATAGGCATGCACCACCATGCCTGGCGTGAATGGCTGTATTTAAAAACTTTTTATTTTAAAATAATTTTACATCTACAAAAGGTTTACTAGGATAGCTACTGGGTAAGCCCAGATAACTCCTGTATACTCTTCCCCCAGCTCCTCAAAAATTAGCATCGTGCATAAGTGAGGTATTGTTCTCAAAACCAAGAAACTAGCATTATGTACCAAGACAGATACTCTTGGTTGCCACTCCCAATTCTCTCCCCCTCTTATTTTTTTAGCTTACAGTAGAAATGTACACATCCCCAGAGGATGGATCAAAACAGGTCTCTGCTCTCATTTTGACTAATTCCCCTCATCCATCAGCATAGCTGAGTCACCCAAATATGGATGGTCTTCTCCTCCCACATGTTTCCTTAACCCCCTAATTTTTGTCCGCAATCACTGAGCTGTGTCTGTCATTCTCACTACACTTATGAGGAGACTGAATTCACTGAATGATGCATTTGCAGTAGGCACCTGGAATTTGTAACTGGAAACAATGAATAAATGGATGAATGAATGAATGAATGAATGAATGAATGAATGAATGAATGAATGCATGCATGAGACTGGTGTAGCTAGAACCACTGATTTGCTAACAAATAAGTGTGTATTAACTGCAACTTGAGATGTCTAAATAATTATTGAGGACCCAAAACCCTTTATATGGGGCCCAGTCCTGCTGTATTAGAACCCAAATACTAATTTCATCCTCACTTTCATCATCCTGGTCAAAAAAGGCCACAAGTCTGATATCCCAGGCTCCATGAATGTTTGGGAGAATGCCTTGAATGTGATGACTCCAAGAGCTGATTGACAGACTGACTCAGAACCTCCAAGGATGAGGCTGGCAATCTGCCTGTTTAATAAGCTTGCAGGATGATGCAATTCACTACAGGAGCTTGACTCCATTCCAGCAATGGGAGTTCCAAAACTCCTGCTGTAGGTCCACCTGCTTATTTTTACAGACAGTTTTGGATCATCTGATCATGAAAATCTCTTGCAGCTCTGATTTTCCCAGTAGATCTTTTTTTTTTGTCTGATTTCTAAATGGTGAATTCAAATGTTTTTTTAATATATATCATGAATATACACATTATATTTCTAAAAGTATCTTTTAGAAAGTCATACAAGATGAGAAATATCCCCAGTTTCTTAATCTTACTATTTTCCCTCCTAAATCTCAATTATCTTGATGGATAAATTATATGCATTTGAATTTTGATTTAGCCCTGAATCAGTCAATTTCCATTCAAGCTTTTAGGCACTGCCTAGCCTTTACTTTTATGCATAACATTTATGGATTTTACTATTGTACAGGCTTTTAGTCCAAAATAGATTAGTCCTAATGTTCACACTTCTCTAGAATTACATATCTCTATCTAAGAGATAGAAATTGCAGAAGATTTTCTGCTCTTTTTAATACCTAATAATCTGCAATGGTTTGACTGGTTACTGTGTGGAAATAGAAATAGCTTATGTGCAAACTTAACCTAACCCTTGTTCCTTCTCTTTCTAGACAAAGCAAATAAAGTGAAGTTCAAGAGCAACCAGAACTTCACCTGCCATGACATCTGCATTGCCATAGGGGTACACGTGGGTTTAGGTCACAAGGGACAGCTGTCATCTCAATATCTGTGCACTTAGGTAAAAAAAAATGCAACTTTCAAGTCTGTACCTTGTCAGTTTTAGGTCTACTTGCTGAGTGCAATCCAGGGTCAAGCATCAGGCTAGGGATGGGAGAACATGCTGGAACAAGTTGTTATGGACTCAGACTCAGCAATCCAGTGGGGAAAGAAGTTCTGGTATTTCTAATGAACTCATTATTAAATATAATCATGATGAAATTATTTAAACCCCAGGTTAATTCAAATCCTTCACAGGAAAAGAACACTGCATGCTCAGCCATCAGGGACGGGAAAATGATTTCATGATCTGTGCTTTCATTCCTCCTCCTTCACTAGTAAGAATTTGTTTACAACAGACACTTCAGAAACAATTAAATCTTGATGGTTAATCAGATTGCACAAATATACTTTGCTCACCATTATCCTGAACTACTGCTAAGGTATCTGTTCTATCCTACAGGGTTGTAGGGAAAGAATAATGACTTTCTAAATTCATTTTCACAACTGCTGCTTCCTGTGCTTGTGATTGGAGGTGAAATGAACCATTTTCTGAAGAACTCAAGTTCTTCTGACTTCTGGATAGCAAGTAGGTAAGGAGACACTTTCTGATATTTTGGTTTGGAGCCTCAGATTTGAAACTTGTAACTGCTTCATTATCAGAGTTCTGACAAATTTCTTACTATTTTCTCCCCTTTCCTTCTTTCTATTATCATATGCAAGTACTTATTACGTATAAAACCCTGTGCCAAACTGGTTTAACTGATTCAGAGATGCAGTAAACTGACTGCTGATGGAGGTACAAAGACAGGATTTTGAATGTACCTGGGTTAGCATGCTTTCGTCCAGCAATTATCTACTGAACAGTTGCTGTGTTGTCAGGGACTCAGGGATAAAGCACAATGAGCTTCCACTTTTAAGAAGTCATTTACAGTCCAGTCATAACACCCAGACAGGGCCATGAAGTGAGATGCTGAGTGACAGAAAATACCGATAGTCCTTTTATTCATCCTTTCAGCCACTATCCATTTATCCACCTAGTGTTCATTAAATGTCCACAACAGACTAGACTTAACATCAGCTTTAGGGATGCAGTACACAATAAAACCACTCTGCAAGTCACACATAAGAAAATTAATAAATGGAGAAATTTCAGTGGTGTAAAGTTCTATAAAGGAAATAAAACAGAGGATGTGATAAAGTGCTCCAGATAGGGAGGGTATGGACAATGTCTCTGAAACTGTGACATTTGAGCTGAGTATGAGGGTATAAAGAAATCTGCTGTGTGGTTACCTAGGTGAAGATAGGGAGTTATACATCAATTAACAATAGGGAGAGGTTTTGAAAAATACATCATTGGGTGATTTCATTTTTGTGCAAAATTCAGAATGTAACTACACAAACCTGCATGATATAACCTACTACACACCTAAGCTATTTGGCATAGCTTCTTGCTGTCAACATTGCACATGAAGTCCATCATTGACCGAAATATTGTTATATGACTCATAATTGTAACCCCAGACAAGCAGAAGAGCAAATGCAGAAGGCAGCAGGCAGGGCTTTCAGTAGGTTAAAGGAACAGAAAAGGTCAGAGTGGCTGGAGTATAATGTGACACTTGGGGAGCATCAGAAGACATCAGCGGGAAAGGTTTACACTGTATCATGTGATCACTTATAGATCCAAAGAAGTCTGCATTTTATTCTAACCATGCTGTGAAGTCTTTGAGGACTTTACATCAAGAAGAACATTTCTGATTTATTCTTTTAAAAGATTGTTATTACATTCTCTCAGTGATAAACATAATAAGTATACAAAAAAGCAAAAAGCAAATGGTAAAGATACATTCAAACCACATTTAATTGGTGTTTATAGAACATTCTACACCCAAATAATTGTATAATACATGTCCATTTCAGCTGCAAATAGAGTATTGACCAAGATCAAACATTTGCTGAGTCATTAAATAAATCTCAATATATTTAAACAACTGAAATTTTATGGAATGTGTTCATTAATTCAAATGGTATTAAATGGAAATAAATCACAATAAGATATCTAGAAAATATCCCAATGGCACACCTCTAAGTAACATATGGGTCAAAGGAGAAATCACAAGGGAAATTAGAAAAATATTGAATTGATAATGAAAATACAATATATCCGAATTTATGACAGGCAACTAGAGCAATGTTTAGAAGGAAATTTATAGTTTAAATGATTATATTAAAGAGGAGCAAAGGTTTAAAATCAATGACCGAAGCTTTTACATTAAATGACTAGAAAAAAGAGTACATTAAATCTGAAATGGAAGGAAAGTAATAAAAATAAAATAGGAAAGTGATTAAATAAAACTTGCATGTTTATTTAAAAAGTGACAGAGCTAGTAGTTGGTGTTTTTAAAAGAATAATATAAAGATTGATCAATTTTTTAAAAAGAGCATAAATACAAAGGACCAATTTCAAGGTGAAAGAGTGGAAAGTCATAGATCCTACAGACATTAAAAAAATAAAAAAGGGATATTACAAACTCTTTTAATAAAGTCAATCATTCAGATGAAGTGGACAAATTATTTGAAACATACAGCTTTTCAATACTGACTCAAGATGAAACAGAACACCTACCCAGGCCTATTTCTATTAAAAGAATGTCAAACCAAAAATATTTCACAAAGAAAACTGTAGGCACTGGTGACTTCTAACATACATTTACAAAATAAATAGCACAAATTTTATACAAATGCTTCTAGAAAAACAGAAGTCTAAACTCCACATCTCACTTCATTTCAAAAGGCTAACATAATCTTGAAGGAAAACCTAGCAATATATTTAAGGGAAGGAATATATCAACCCTATCTGATGTGTGAGGATGCTAAGATTCATGGGACATATCTCAGATTTGGTGTCAGAGCAGTGCTGGGGCCCAGGTTCTAAACCAGACTTTGTCTGCCCTACCTCCTCCTAGAAGGCGTCCTCTTCACAATCTGCAAACTACATCCTGTCGGAACTGTTGGAGAGCACCAGTGCCAGACACTTGTACCTACAGAATCTCCCCAAGTCCTTCTGACTCCCAAGGGAACACTCATGTTTGATCTTGCACCCCACACAGCTCATTTGGGGTCCCTGGTGTGAGTCTTCCTATTTAAAATGAGCAGCTGTGTGAGGCCAAAAATACATGTGTGGTTATAGAAAAAAATCTCTTCTGTATTACATCTGGTTTTGTCATTTGGGCCAATAATCCTGTCTAGTGCATTATGTATTGCTCTGGGTAACAGATACGGCACAGGAGGAATGCTTAAAGGTTTTAACAGGAAAGCAAGTCATTTCCAGAAGATCACGGCAGAATGGAGTCTCATAGCAGCAAAACTCTGCTCAGTCTTTGCTGATGCAGAGCATTCAAATGTTTAAACTGAAAATTTAGGTGCTACTAATATTCAAAAAGCAACTTGTCTTGTATTTTACCTCTTACCAAAACTTGTGATAACCACCTGTGACACTCTAGCTCTGATGTGCTGGGTGTGATATTAGGAGTCGGTCACTGACTGGAACATGGGAACTTATTTCAAGGCGTCTGTTGTAAGGAGTTGTGAATCTTCATGACCTAGTCTTGCTGGTCATGACCTAGTCTTGACTTAAACTGATTTTCACTTCTCAACCTGGGCATTTAATCTTGGCAGCTTATCTTAGAGAGTCTGTCTCTTAAATATCTCTGAATTCCACTTGCTTGCTCCATTCACCTTGGGAACTCCTCATCTATACTATGACTAAGGCCCCCTGGCATGTTCCCACCTTTGGTCTGCCCACCCCAAGTCTATCTTTCACAGTATTACTAAAAGCTATTGCTCTGTGTAGTCCTTAAGTTATGCTAAAAATTCATTAATATCTTTCTAAATACTGGTTTCAGTATGTGTGCTTAGTTTCTCAAGTTTAAACTCTCAAAGATTCCTCCCTAACTTTTCTTCTAGTCTTCCCCTATCTCAAAGAAAGGCAATTCCATTCATGTAGCTACAGAGGTCAAGGTCAAAAACTTGGAGTCATGCTTGATGCTACCTTTTCTCTCTGCCCTACATCCAATGCCATCAGCAAACCCTACTGCATCTATCTTCAGCAGAGCTCCAGAATCTTTATTGTTCACCTTCTCTAACCTTATCACGCTGTATCAATTCACCCTGGTCTCTCTCCTGGATTCTTGCAAGAGCCTCCTTATTGGTTTCCATGCTTTCTTTCCTCACTGCTATTATTTTCAAACAGTCAGGGCACTCCTATTGAAATGTAGAAACCAGACCATATTGCTCCTGTGTGTAAAATACATAATCACCACCTTGCTCAAAGTCAAAGCAAAATTCATTATAGTGGCCTAAAAGGTCCTTCTCTATTTGGCCTTGCACCATCTCCCCAAATCCATCCTACTCTGTTCACTCCAGTCACGCTGGCTCTTTATGTGCCTGAGACAATCTCTCAGTTCAGAATCTTTGCACCTGCCATCCCCCCTGCTGGGGCAGCTCCCCCATTTTTTCCCCCACCTGCATGATCCATTCCCTGGTTTCTTTTAGGTTCCTTATCACCGAGCCCCTCTCTGATCACTCAAAGGACCACTCACTCTTTTCTGACCCTTCCTGTCCTTTTTTTCTTGCTTCATTTTTTGAACAGAGCACATATTACTTTCTGATGTATTTACTATTTGGTTAGTGAAGAGTTTATTATTTGTACTCTATCTTCCCAAATGAAACATAAGCTCCATGAATGCTGAACTTTATTTTATTCACTGCTGAGTATCTCCAGTGCCTGGTGCATCTCCATTCCTGGTTCAATTAATATATATTAAATGAGGAAATAAATGAATTTGTCACCTTCCTGGAATCACTGCCATTGAACATATTTAAATGACAGTAATGGTATTTTAGGGAGACTTTATGTAACAATGATAATGATATTACGTGATAGTGACATTGTTATTGAAAAACATAAGCAGATACAAAAGAATTAAAAACAGAGATAACTATTGTCAGTGTACATATAATATATATTGTATAAAACAAGCTGAGAAAAAGAGTATAGCAAAGCATGTGCAAAACACATCAGTATAGAATGAAGAAAAAGTTCTTCAGATTCCAAGTCCTGTGGATTTACAGCACAATGGTTCTCTGGTCTCAACAGCATCCCAGTGGTAACATCACTGACAAGAAACCAGATGTTGAATTTATTGTTCAAAACTTGGTGGTGATGTGGGTGGGGCAGTGTTTAGATATCCCCTCTAGGTCCTAATTATGAAATGATTTGATTATTTGGCAAGGCTAGAAAACATTCTTGCAAATATTGTGTGGTATCTATGTGAATTCCTTACTAGGAGAGAGATTGCTCAGGCACAATTGGGTCACTCAGGCCCAGGGTATTTCTAGAGAAAGGAAACAGCTAAGTCTCCTCAGTGCTTTTAGACTGATGTCTGGGGTTGCCAGGTGCTCCAGGACACAGATGCATGGGTGTCTCATTTCCCCAGGCCTCTTGCTATTTCCAGCTACACTGGGACATTTCATAAAATCAAGACATGTTTCTCACTGACTCTAACAACCTTAATATCCCTCATAAGAGTGAATTTTTGATTTGTTGACTGCTTACATTACACCCCTCATCTCATGCCCTCTGCTCCACAGACAGTTCCTATGAGTTAGGGAATCACGTGTCGCCAGCACACCAGGCTCTCCAATAGCTGCAGTGGTCACACTTTCCCTTTAGTATCTCCTCTGGCCTCAACACACCTCTAATCTAGTGGTTCTCAAACTGTACTCTATTAGACTAACAAGGATATTATTTAAAACACAGCTTCCTGTGCCCCTCCCCCAGAGCTCCTGGGACTGGGGAAAAAGGTTTCTCAGGTGATGCCAATGCTGGTGGTCCTAGGACCACTGCTTATTTCACCCCTTAATCTGAACCATCTCTTTTATTTACCTCCTGATCATTTTCACTGCACTGACTTCAAGACTTCAAGACTTAAAGAATTTTAAACGTTTAGAACTTGGAGAGAACTTCAGCATTATAATACTATCTTGGAGAAATGAGTCACCAGCTCAGTGTCACAGAAATAGATGGTAACTAGAGGCAGAATGCAACCTCAGGGCTTTAGAGCCCGAGCAGCACAGTACAGATTTGACCCCCATGTGGCAGGAGGTCCTGGTGTTCAGGAAAGAACAAGCCATGCCCAGTGAAGAGGCTCAGGGATTGAGACTCTACTCTTTAAATCCCCAATACTCCTTTTTTCCTACTTCCTTTTAGTTACTCTACTAAAAACCTGCTGTAGGGCAAACATGAGATCATCCCACAATCTGTCAAACACATTTTCATGTCCACTATGGAGCAAGCGCTGTCTACAATTACTGGAGACACAATAGTGAGGACCAACACTCATGTGCTCTTTCCTCATGCATCCAAAGTTTAATAGAGGAACTCGATGTCAATCAAATAATTGCACATGAAACTAAAGTTGAGCTCACCACAGGACTATAAAGACGAGGTACATGGTGCTCAGAGCAGATGTAAATGGGGGATTTACTGCAGAAAGTGGTGTAAAGGAAGTTTTTCTCTAAGGAAGAGATGAATAGGTGATATGTACACAATGAGTAAGCTTTAACCAGGTGAAAAGGGGGAAGAAAAGGTATTTGGTGGCGGAAGCAGCATGTAAAAGCCCTATGGTAGGAAAGACCCTAATGATTATAAAGGAATCAAAGAAAAGTAGGGTGGCTAGAACAAGGAGAGTCAGGAGCCAGAGAGGTCAGGAGATACCAGGACTTGCAGGGACTCAATAGGAAAAAGGTTTTAACTTTTAAAGACCATAGGAAGGAACCATGGGGTTTAAGTAGGGAAAGATGATATAGTCAGATCTACATTTCTGGAAGCTCCTGATGGTTGTAGTATGAAAAAGGTGGTTGTAAATACAAGCTACAAGTGAAGAAGCTACTACACTCATCTTGAGGTGAGATGGTGACGTAGTCTTAAATGGTGGTGGTTGATAAAATGAAGCAGAGTTGAGAGGCATTTAGTACATAAACATCTGCAGCACTTGGTGATGTGTTGGTTATAAGCAGAGTTGTGACCTACACTGGGATTTCTGGCTTGTGTGTGTTCTTAGAAAGAGGTTAACATTTCTTATTTCAAAAAACATTGTTTCTGCATTTTACAGCTCCTTTTGCACTTAAATTATGGCATTATATATAATTAAATATTCACAGAGGTGTGATTTTTAGACACCTCGTCGTTTCTAGGAGGAACTTCTCGCTTTCTATCTCCCTACTTGCTTTTGAGAAGTAAGACTACTTACTACTAGTGTTAAGGACTGTTTCTTTTGGCCATCACCCCAACCCAAGGCCCTCTGCCCACTCCAGCCCCTGGACTATAGTGGGTAGTTAATATGTATTTGTGGAATGAGAGGAATATCTTCAGGAGCAGAATCTGACATCCCTTCACTCTTTTCGTTTCAAACTAAATTCGTATCTCAAAAAAGTGGGGCTGTGTGATTACTTCCAAAGACAATCTATTTCTAGTCAAAAATTGTGTGTGACTATTAAGCATGTTTAGTTTGGATGAGCATGTCAACACATTGGAAGAATACAAGGTCAGAATTGATCTCATATTGGTGAAAACACCAAAAGCTCAAAATGATCCAAACAGTATTTCATGAAATTACAAAAGCTCTCTCCCAGCAGAACAATGAATTGTGTGTTTCAAGTATAATCACAAGATGTTACCACACAAGGTAACTCTAGCCTTCCCCAGGGAAAATATATAGCCACTTGGCCATTGGGAAACTATGTCCATTTTACTCAGTCTTTCCAAAATGTTTATGCTTCAATGAAAACTTACAATGTGTCTTATTGAGCACTGATAATCTTGGGGAACACATTTCAACTAAACACCTTCCTTCAACAGCTCACAACTGTGGACTCCTATGCTCCTATGCATAATCCTCTCTGCTTGGAAAGCCTGGATCAACCAGATGCTATTTTTTTTCAGTTATTTTCCTTACATGTCCTGCATCCTTATTGACAGGCAAGGAATCCCATGGGTGACCCTTGGTAACTGTACCACTCCCATCCCATCTCAACTGGGAGATGATAGTCACATATGTCATGTGTATTTTGCTTCAGCCAGAATTCCTGGAAGTGTTGTCACTTCTTTTCCTGAACTTTGAAGATTAAAAAAAGGATGTTCATCTCCCCCCAAAATCTCCCAGGGCATTCCTGCCTATCAGTCTTCCCAACCTCGGAAAATTCCATCAGACAGACATGCACTGGACTCATCAGGTGATTGGACTTGAATGCAAGGAACCCAAAGAAAATCTCTCTGTAAGAACCTGTTTCCCCATCGATGTCCAGGTAGTGACCTTGGAAGTAGCTTGTTCTCCCTAATATGCACACAGACTGCAGTGGGTTTCAAAACCACGCTCAGCCACACAGTGCAGCCAAGGCCCAGTGGCCATGTGGTCCAGGTTCTGGGGTTTGGCTTTGTTGCTGAACAGTTCTGTGACCTTGTTTCTGTGGCCTCTATCTTGAACTAGAAAACGACAGTGTTGAATGGAAGTTATGGTTTGCAACATTTCCAGTTATATTTTTGATTTTGTAAAAAAATTATATCTTTATTGCTCTAGGCCCCTGAGTTTGGAAGATTTTTGACTTCTAAATTTATTTAAATTTTTTCAAATTTGAAAATAAATTTAAATTTATTTTCTTTTACTTCTCCTTTTTATTTACCAAAACACACACCAGCGGCTGTGGCCCACAGACTGATAATATTCTAGCCAAATAAAACCTCCTCACAAAGACATGTTTTTTTTTTCTAGGATGCTTACATCCCCCGGCAACCCCTACCGCAATAGCTCTAAAAACTCTAAGCTTCCCAAGTGGAGGAACAACGGGGGTGAAACTTCCCCCGAGTAGCCACCTGTGTTCAGAGTTCTAGAACTTAGATTTAGTAGAACCCAACGCCCCTCTGCAGGGCAGGAGAGTATTCCAGGGCTGGTTTAAATAGCTCTAGCTCAGCTTGGGAAATCTTAACCTCTTTCTTCTCTGCTGCTGGAGGACCATTCCATGTTGCTGGGTGACATCTATCCGTACTCCTCCATTTAATCCTGCCGTTAGTACTCACTGCAGAGCTCAGGTCTCTCCATCATCCTGGATTCAAAACATGAATAAAGTGTAGTGCCTGGATAAAGGGCCTGGATGGCCCTGGATGTGCCAGATCATGTCAAAATCATGACTACTAAGCAAGTTGTGCATCCTTTGGATGGCTCCAGTTTACCAACTCCAGTTTACCAAGTCCTTTCATGTTTAGGTTTTTTTCTAGGTTTCAGAGTTACATAGAAAATACATTTTTTACTCCTCTTCTATTTTTTAAATACAACTGATTATTCCCAGATGAAGACCTAGTATCTCCAGGCATACAGCAGGTTCATAACACAGGCTTGCTGAATGAGACTTAAAAAAAAAAAAATCTACCAACACAAATGTGAGTCAGCTCTGCTCAACCTCTCCACATCTTCCTTCTCATTTAACTCTTTCCACAACCCTGTGAGGTAGGTGGGAATAGCCTTCCCATTTCATGATGGAGGAAACTACATTTCAGATGCTGATCCTTGCTCATCACAGCTGCTGAGCAACGAGGCAGAGCTGAACCCAGGCCTGGCTGCCCATGGCTGGGTTGCGGTGCTGCAGGACCCCTGCTGTTCATTCCCCAGCATTTCTGGGTAAGGTGACCCTCTCTCGCCAGCATCTCCATCGCTAGCTCCAGCATTTCATCAGTTAAGCCCTTCCTTAACTGTCTTTTGTTCCACTTGTGGCACTTTCTTTGCCCTGTCTTGCCTCCTGCGTGTGCCATCCTGCCACTTCCGTGCTGTGACTATGAATATTTCTTTTCCTAGGAGTTTTGACCCAGAGAGGTTCTCCCCCAGAACTCACAGCAAGTCTTCTACCATGTTCTGGTGGAGCCACAGAGCACCTCAGCTTGGAAGGACTTTGATGAGGTTTGCTGACTGTCAGGACTTGGATCCTGAGAAAAATACCTCCCTTTCACCATCCTCCATACCTCCTCACTGGGAAGAGCTCCACCAGCTTGCCTTTGGGGTAATAGTCACTTCCTTGTGGTCCTCACCTCCATCCTAGCACCTCCTCTATCCTGAAAAGGACCTGCCCTGCCTGGGTGGAAAGAATGTTTACCTAAAAGTCGACTTTGTTAACACTTAGCTGGGTGATATTGAGCAAGACCCCTGCTGGGGTTCCTGTTAGAGATACGGTTTAATGTGTTGAGCCAGGCAGCTTTGACAAGGACGGCTCTGGTGAATGCCCTTTCCTCTCCCACCACCATTCCCAAAGAACCCCACTCTTTTCTGGGCCCTCCCCCAGCCCAAGATCAGAGCAATTTTTCTCCTCCCCAGATGACGTCTGGAATCCCAGCTCCTCAGAGCCTCACTGAACCAAGTGGCCCAAGGGGACCACTCTCAGCCTCCTGACTTTAATTTAACTTAAGCCCAGGGCTTAAATATCTTTAAACACTAGGACCGCAGGCTCCCAAAGAAACATGGTGCTGGGTTAACGAGTACCTGCTGGCCCAGTCCCACAGGTGGCTCTCTGTGCGTGGACCCAGAAGAATCCACCCCTCCATCACCAAGCCGGAGTCCATCAGTGTGTGCAATTACTTTAATCAAATGTGTGTGCAATTACTTTAATCAAATGTGTGTGCAATTACTTTAATCAAATGTGTGTGCAATTACTTTATCAATTCTGGAACCACAAATTACATTAACTATTTTATCTTTTTAAAACTGAGAAGGTCCTTTTAGAACCCAGCACCTATGCCCATTTTACAAATGAGGAAACTGAGGTGCCTAAATCCCTGGATAAAAGATTGTGACAGAAAAGGTGAAGGATGGTAAATGATAGGTGTTTTTGCTTAGTGACTGAGGGGGGTCTGACTGAAAGCATTCCATTGAGAGCATCCATGGGCATATGGCCCACTGGGACAAAGGCCTCTCAGTGTAATTCTGTTATCAGTGACAAGGTCCTGGAACCATCCCATCCTTGTTGGCACAACAGTTCAATGCTGGAGAGCACATGACTCTACCACTTCAGGACTGGCTTCCTGGAAGTAAAGGTCAGGGTGCTGCTTCTAGAATATAGACAGAAAGAGAAAACCTAGAAGCCAGGTATAATAGCTTAACATAAAGTATTCCTATGGCATATACACACAATTCTTACAGTACATACCACATACCTACCACACACACCACACATGCTCCACACCGACCACACCCACAATGCATATACAAAATACAAAGAATGTGCCCACACAAACACACAGGAACAGACAAGTGCACACACACAAACACCCATAAACATTAGCTTGTCTTTTGATTAAGTAATTGCACACACATTTTTTTAATGAAAACTAATAACACCTCATGAGTGGTAGTTGGGGACTGCTCCCCCCACTCCTTCCCACCTTGTTTGCCAGAGCTGAGAACAGGGTAGGCTCTGGAATCAGAAGAATAGGACATGGATCCTGTCCTTGGCTTTGTCCTGTTCTTCAACCTGAGGCAACTCTGCTCTCAGTCTGTAGGTTTGCATTTCCAGCCCACAAGAGCTGTTCACAACACTGCTCTGGGCATCAGAAGAGCGAAGGATATAAAACATCTTCATGGACTCAAACAAGCTACTCAGACAGGAGTCATTAACATCAGGTTTTACTCCACGGGTCTTCTGGGAAACTCATGTAGGTGAGCTTGGCTACTTGTATGCAGAAACTGTTGCCAAATCACTCTTCTCAAAAGTAGTGACACCCAAATCATTTACTCAAAAAACCATGATGGCTCCCCACATCTGTTGCCCAAACTCCTCCACCGATGTCTGTGGCTTCCATGGACTGACCTAGTCAGTAAATCTTACCCTTTCATGGTTACCCAAGAAGCCATCACTGCCAGGCCTGTCTGCCACTCCCTACCTGCCCCTCCTTCTTCACCTTCACAATCTCTGCATACCAGAGATGTCTAGGCACAAGTTTAGAATCATCTTCTCTAGGAACTCTTCCCTGATTGCTCCTCTACCCACTCTCCACAGAATTTCTTTCCTCTTCTCTGATCTCACTTCACATGTCCTTAGACTAAGAGCTAACTGAGCATATTTTAGTGCCCTTTACCAAAGTTTGAATTCCTAAATACCCTGTTCTTTGATCCTCTATCCCCCACCCACCCCAGAGCCTTGGATAATTGGCAGCACCAGCAAGGGGTTGGGCTTGAATGAATAAATGAAAAGATGTGCTGCTACTTCCAAATGACAAACTCCTTAGCAAAAATGGTCTAGTGAATTCATGCTTCTTTCCCTGCATATTAGTGTGACAGAGAATGCTGCATCTGCAGAACATCCAGAACAACCCGAGGGATGTCAGCAAGTGGGGGCACTGGAAAAATGGGTCACACAGAGATGGAAAGTCAATTGGTGACTTAAAATGATGCGCAATAGATGCCATGGAGATTAGTCACCAACTGATTGTAAAGCCCAGGACATATTGTTGGAAGTAGTCAGAATTACTGAGCACATCTAATACTGTAGAAGCCATGAACTGATTTAAATAATTTGGATTGTTTTATACCTGTTCTTATGGAATATTCAAGTATATACCCAGCCTCAAAAGGGAGGCGACATGGTGGAATTGTAAACATCACAGGCTGGGAAACAAAGTCTAGCCCAAGCCCAGCAACCATTTGGGTGCAGAGACATGTCAGGAGAACGTTCTTCTATTCCCTTCTAACCTGCTGTAAATTACAGTTAGACCAGGTGCATCTTAAAAGATCTGCAGATTCCCTGCCTTCCTCAGACTATCTCCCACTGATGTCTTACAGAAGGTCTCTTGGATGTCCTCAAATACAGGATGGTCAAAGCAAGGTCCACATGGATGGTCAAAGCAAGGCTTCCTCATGACAACTGTGGAACAGGAATCCTGAAAAACAGCAAGAGCAGCTGTCAACACACAATCTAGGGTCTGCCGGTCAGCCTGAGGGCATCCCTGGTATCATAGGTGGGTGAGCCAACATCTGTGGTCCCAAGTGAGTCCTTGGTCTCCCATATTGTCTACTGGAGCTTCAGCTTCCCTACAGAGGAGGTAACACCTTGAAGCCAGTGTCTGCGATTGTGTATTAGCCGAGCTGGCCACCAAATGCTCTTTGGCCAGCCCCTAGAATCCGTGGTGAGCAGTTACCTGTAGGGGGTGGAAGAAACAGTGGAATGTCTCCCACCTCTCTGCCACCCACTGCCCAGGGCAAACACAGCACTCATCTCTCAGAAGCAAGTAATTAGATGTTCCCGGGGTGGCTTGTAAATGCCTGGCTTCTCTTTGGGAGGTAGGAAGGAAAGAGATTGCTACTGAATATTCCCCTATTTTTCTGCCTGTGGGTGAGTGTGTGTGAGAGTGTGAGCACCTCCCCACATACCCTGTGACTTACACAACTGGGTATTTACACACCAGATGACCCCTGCAGGAAAAGGCACGTCCCCAACCGCTGTGGAATTTTAAGAGGTCTCCCTGGAATGCCCTTCTGGGATGTCTGGTTCTAATTGCCTCTGTCAGCCGGAGTTGGCAGGAGCAATGAGAGGTGAAATTGAACAGATTCCAGTTCACATCAGACCCCCAGCCCTGCCAGAGTACCCCAAGAGCCGGAAAAGAAAACAAATGTGGCCATGGTGGTGGGTGTGGTGGAAAGAACACGGGGCTGGAAAGTTGACGACCTGGATTCCCAGCCCACGTGACCGGTTGCCAGTGCCCTGCAAGGCTCTAGGCCCACCACTTCCCTTCTCTGGCCTGAGTTGCCTCACTTGCTAAGTGAGCATGAGGATAGTCTTTAAGGTCTCCCAGCTAAATTCAGGGGCAAACTTTAGAGGTATCAAACTTTCATGGCAGGCCTGGAGGTAGGGGATACTATCTTCTGAACTTTAAAGCCACATGCTCTGTCTGCAGATTTAAATCTTAAAAAAGAATGGAAAAAGGGAAAGAGATAGTTCCTACCCATTACAACCTAGTCCCAGGCTCATTTCTTCCTCTTCCCTGGCCAGGGAGGAGAGCACTGACCCTGGCCAGGAAAGAAACAGATCCCATAGTTCCTTAGTGCCCCCTGTAGGCACAATCTGCAGTCACACTGAAACGGGAGCCATCTGCATGCACCCCAGCACCCCAAGGCTATTATAGAACTTTGGGTTCTTGAAGCAGGGGTTCAAATTTGACCCCTAATTTGTGAAACACTCCTTTATCTTTTGAACATGCTGTCCAGAACTGGGCTTTTTCTTAGGGATCACACTAAAACCTTTAAATTAATAGCCACGATAGGATGAGACTGAAACCTTGAGGGGTGCCAGTGGGGTGTGCACAGCGCAGGGGGGAAGATGTGTCACCAAATATCAAGAACAAATCTGCTCTCTCCACTCACCCTGCTGGCCTCCTCACCCCCCCAACCACACAGCAGATGCTTGTATGGCCCCACTGACTAGGTGCTCACCACTGAGCCATCTTATGTCCATCAGAAAGTGTGTATGGCCAGTATTAAAAGTCCAAAACATAGTTACTTTGTCAAATTGGGGGTCATCTCACAGAGGCCTCCAGTCTTTTAATCATCAAGAACTAGAATTCCTTATAGAATTTTCCTCAGCCATCCCTAAAAGAGAACTTCTTTATGGACCTGGTCATTTCATGGACTAAGATGTCCATTTAAGCTCTAATCACCATCTGCCACCCAGAGAAGAAGGGAAAGTCAAAGTCAACAAGGTCCTTTCCCATTAAGGAAACCTCCCACGAGACCCACCTGGTGAAACCATATCAGTTGCAGAGATGACTTAGAATGCAGTTTCATTCCCCACGGTGAATAAAATTGGAATCTGCTAGTAAGGAAGAAAGAGAGTGGACCTTCTGTCAGCATGGACTAGACTGCCACAGTCCATGTGCTCTGAGAGAAGTGAGGAATGGGTGTGTCCTGTAGTTGTCTCCTGCGGTCACTGGCTTCCTCCTACTGCAGAGAAGCTGAAATCTGTGTGTGCTCCCTCACCTGAATGTTCCCTTGATCCAAGCGAATGCTTCACCTTTCCATGTGGGAGCCTGGTCCCACTTGGAAAATAGGTGGGGAAAGATGGTACCTGCCAGGTCACTCTCTCCTGGAGATGATGCAGAATAAGCAAAACCTCAAGGTCCTCTGATTCAGGTCTCTCTGGTGCTTTCCCTAGAGAATCACATCAACTCATCATGAGGATCCAAACCCAACTGCAAACCTCTCTCCTTCTGCCATACTGGCCTCGAGGTCTGGGACTGGTGAACAGCTTCATCCTGTAGACGCCAGTGAGCTCTTCCCACTGCACCTGCTTTGCACCTATGGGGGCAACCCTCCCCTCCCCCCACACACAACCTAATGATACCTGCCACTCCAGGGAGAGAGTTTTCTCCCCGTATTTATTCTCTGAGAGCCAAAGTCACCCAAAGAGCAAACCCTCACATGTTAAAATGTCCTGTTTCAAATGGGAGACGAGGAATACAGGGCAAACGTAGACTGACTGGCCCGTGGCTAACTTCTTAGCCAGCTGCTTTTGGTTTGCTAGTCTCAGGAGCTCTTGGTCTTTCTGGAGAAGAGGCTCCTTCTTCAGTGGGGTTCCAGGTTCTCACCATTTGCTGGATACAATTTCTTCCTTCTTAAGAGAGCCACAGGCCTTTCCTGACATTGCTCCCTATCTCCTTGATGGCACCAAGACTGCTTCTCTGTGAAGGACACTGAGGCACAGAAGGTTGTGTGGGAGAGTAGTTGTCAATTGTATGGGAGCAACATGTGTAGGCAGAAGGGCTCAGGTAATGAGAGAGGGGAGGGAAACTCAGGGCTAGCAGAGGGCTTGAGTGTCTATTTGAGAAACCACTTTCCAGATCTCCTAGGGCTCCTAGGAGTACTTCAGCTGTTTGCTATGTGAGTCAATCGGATAGATAGATGGATGGATGGATGGATGGATGGATGGATGGATGGATGGATGGATGGATGGATG
>PVHY01012579.1:0-44038 GCA_004024945.1 Uropsilus gracilis | reverse complement strand
GGGGATATGGAGGGAGGAGGAAGGGGGATATGGAGGGAGGAGGAGGGATCAATTAATGCACAATTGTGACAAATCAATAAAATGAATAAAAAAAATCATCATGGAAACTCAAATCAAAACAGTGAGCTATCACCTCACAGATATTAGATAATAGAATAAAAGATCACAAGTTCTGGTAAAGATATGGAGAAATTAGAACAACTACATGCTACTGTGAATATAGAATGGTACCATCACTATCAAAAACAGTATTTTTTTCCTCAAGAATTTAAAACTAGAAACATCAATTGTTGCAACAATTCCACTTCTGGATATAGATCCAAAGGCAATTGGAATTGAAATCTCAAAAAATACCTTCACTTCCTGCTCGTTGCATCATTCATAACAGCCACATGAAAACAGCCAAAATGTCCGTGAACAAGGTATAGACACACACTGGAGTGTAGACACTAGACAAGCTCTAGCATTAGATACGAACCAAATCCTGTCACATCCAACAACATGGGTGAACTTGGAGGACATGGTACTAAGTGAACTAAGCCAGGTAAGACAAATAATACAATATTTCAAAAATAGAGTATGTAGTCAAAATCATAGATACAGTGAATAGAATGGTGGTTGCCAGGGGCTGGGGGAGAGGGGAATGGGGTATAAAATTTTAGTTTTACAGGATGATAAGTTCTAGAGGTCAGCTGTCCTGCCCTGTACCTATCATTAGCCATACTGTATTGTGCATTTAAACCCGTAAGAGGGTACACAAAGCTCACCTTGTGTGACAGTGGAGCAGCATAAAGAATAGTGTGGGGCTGGGCACGGTTGGCTCGTGCCTGTAAGCTTCAGCCTATGAAGCAGCTGGGACTAGGGATTGCAGTTCAAGTCCCGCCTGGGGCCCGTAGCGAGACCTAGTTCCAAAAAAATAGCTGGCGTGGTGGTGCACACCTGTAATCCCAGCTACCTGGGAAGCTGAGGCTGAGGATTGCTTGAGTCTTTGGCCCCCCAGGCAACGAGAGCCTACATTTCCACAGGCAAAAATAGCGAGACCTAGTCTCAAAAAAAAAAAAAAAAGAAAAGTGTGGGATGCACAAAAGCAGAACCTGAATAAAATAATAGCAGCCTCTTGGCATGTGGGAATCTGCTAATACAAGCATTGCCTAACTTCACCAGTTCCTCGTGGTGATTACACAGACATGGTGGTAACTCCGGGACTTGGTGTTGAAGTCATTTCTCACAGGCTTTAGCTTCCAAGGATATCTCCTCTGTCCATTTGGGAGAAGGGGAGGAGAAGGGAATGGGAGAAGAGGAGTGAAAAGGATTGGAGAGAGATGGGAAAGGGAAGAGAAGGGAGGGGGAAGCTAATAAAACCTGATTATTCTATGACTATCTTTTAAGTCAAAAGTGAATCTGAGCCAGGTGTGGTAGTGCATGCCCGTAATCCAGCTCTGGGAGGCTGAGGTCAGAGATCGCTTGAGTCCATGGGTTCGAGACTATTCTGGGCAACATAGAAAGACCTAGTCTCTAAAAAACAGCTGGGTGTGGTGGCAGGCACCTGTAATCTGAGCTACCTGGGAGGCTGAGGTTGGAGATCACTTGAGTCCATGGGATCAAGGCTACCTGGGCAACGTAGCAAGATCTAGTCTCCAAAAAAAGGGGGGAGGGAATTTATTATCTTCTTTTCCTCTTTGTCACTTCTGTGAAATGAAGAAGATGATGGTAATACCCATGAAATGATAACAGCTAGTGCCTACTGAGCTGTTCTGGGAGGCAGGCTCTAGGAGGCTGCAAGGATTATGTCGTGAAAACTCTACAAGCCTTCTGAAAAAGACACTAAGTAACTGACTGCCACTTTAACAGTGGGAATTCCAAAATGAAGGGTGATATGAGTAATTTCTTCACTATGACATCATCCATCAGTGGAAAAAACAACAGTCAAAACTAGGAAGTGTGATTCTTGAAGCCACAGCCTAAACCACCATGAGGAACTGATGAAACTAGGTAATGCTTGTGACAGCAGACTCCCACGTAGCCAAGAGGCTGCTATTATTTTATCTAGGTTCTGCTTTTGTGCATCCCACACTATTCTTTGTGCTGCTCTCACTGGAGTATCTCTCATGTCTGAATTTATTTCATCCTTTACAGGTGTTCCATTTTTTTCCCCATTGCTACTGTTATGAAGTTCCAAATTCTCTTAGAGAATCATATTTTTCCATTCCTCGAGACATAGCATGTGTCCAGTAAGCTCTACAACATTCAAACCTTTGCCTGTTTTCTTCTGTCCACATAGGAGTCATAACATCCTGAAAAGAAATAAGGTTCATGGACAAAAACAACTGATAACTACGATTTCGGCAGGCCCTACCCACCCCACCCTGGTTTGAGTACAGTCATTGCAGTGATGGTGCCACCTTCTTTTTCTTTCTCTCTGACCCCACTGGAACTTTATCATTCCACAAGTCCTAAAAACAAGTCCATGTTATCAAAACAAGATTTAGAGTTTGGAAACAATATTTAAAATGCCCCATCCCGGAGAGTCAAATGTTCAGTAGCTCCTTGAAGACACTGAGAAACATGGCAGGGAGCAAGCTGTTTAACTTTCCTGTCCTTGAAAATGTTTCTTCCTCTGATGTAAACCTACAATAACCTCAGCACTGGTGTCTGAAAAAAGTATTCCACATTAGACTGTGTGATCCATGAAGTTCTGACATTCCCACAAATTCTGGCCTTGGGAGCAAGGTATTTCAAGCTTAGGAATATTCCATACCAACTTCTAGGGGACCATATGTCATGTGCCCATGTTCATGAGTCTCATTAGGGGGGAACATTCCTTGAAGACACATTTTTGTCAGGTTTCCCTTTCCAGTGCCATCCAAATGCTTGGAATGGATTAGCCAGCAACAAATGCTTCTTGAATAAACTGTGCAGAACTTGTTATTTCATTCATGGTCAGTAGAGGAACCAATTGTTCCCACTCTCCCAGAAGTGAGGGGTTTCCTGGGACTTGAAGCTTTTGATGCGATGCTAAAATCAGAAAGTACCAGACAAATGAGGACAAGTGGGTCATGCCAGGCAGTGCCAGCTTTTGTTTTGTTGATTTTTGTCTCATTGCCCTGTTTGTGTCTTACTCTATCTGGGGCCCAGTGCTGACTCCGAATTATTTTATTTAATCCTGGTAACAATCCTAGGAAGTAGGTATTATGTTTGCCTCCAGCTCACTGTTGAGGAAACTAAGATAAAGCTTCCGTGCTTGCCCAAGAGTAAACAATCTTCATCTCAGTCTGGCTCTACAGCCTGTGCCCTTAACACTCACTCACTCACTCACTCACTCACTTCAGAATAAATTCTGCAGGTGCAGCAAGAGAATAAGGTCATGAATGCATCTTTGGGAGTAAGTGCTCAGAAATTCATCTGGGAAATGGTGCAGAGAAGCATAACCCAACCCCGGCTGGGTGAGAAAGCTGGGAACAAAAAGAGACCTGGAAAGTCATTATCTTGATATGAATCCAAGAGACCAGCAAATTTAAATATGAGTTCTTGATATGATATGTTATGAACAGGGCAAGTGGGCCGGGAGCTACTTTTAGCTCTGAGTTATGAAATACAATCACATGAGCAGGTGGCCTATATTTCCAGCTTTCTATCTGGGGAGGAGTTTTGAGACATCGGTAAGAATACTATTCCACTGACCAGGTTGGAAAAGGCAGCCTGCATCTCCTGGACCTGGAGCAGAACAGCAGAGCTGACGGGGGAGAGAAAACGGGAACAGGTCTCAGTACTGCTACTCTCTAGCTAAAACCTTGGTGAGAAACACTGAAGGCTCTTATGCCTCAGTTTCCTCATGGGCAACATAGAAGATGTTGGAAGAGGCCAACTTAAAGGAGAAGGTGTGGAAGATCAGCAGAGGGGATTAGTCTGGTTCTACAATTAACACCTCAGTTTTGCCATCTGTGAAATGGGATGTTTGACCCACCCCTCTAGGGTCTGTTGTTAATATTAAAGCAATATGGACATTAAATATAGAAAACATAACCTGGCATGATAAAGGCACTCAATAAAACTGCAATTCCCTTTCCTTGAATGTTTGTCCATTCAGAAAGAATCATTCCTGGTGCTAAGCCAGGGGAAAGAGGGTCATAGAAAGGAGGCCAGGGTACCTGTTCTCAATTACTTAGTGGGCAGTGGGCCATGGTGACACTCCTGCTAGTCAAACTTCATTAAAAGTCTCTTTAACCTAAATGCCCCAAAACAGATGACTGGATGAAAAAAATGTGATATATATATATATATTATATATATATATACATGATGGAATATTACTCATCAATTAAAAATGACAAATTTGATGCTTTTATGACAACATGGATGTACTTAGAAGAAATCATATTAGCAGAAACAAGTCAAAAAGAAAAAGATAGAAACCAAATGGTTTCACTAATATATGGGATATAGTGAAAAAAGAAACAAAAGCTTTCAGGAAAAGTCAAAACAAGCTAAGCACCAAAATCAAGCACACAACTTTGGGCAGGAGGGAAAGGGGGGGAATGGTGGGGAGGATGAGGAGTAAATCCCTGGGATTACAATGATGTGAAATTTATATATAAATAAATTAGAAAAAAAGTCTCTTTACCTCTCTGTGTCTTGACTCTGCCAGCTACAAAGCTAATTAAATGTTATGAGTATTAAATTAAATATTAGCAGAGTCACCACAGGGAACAACACAGATGACAAGGCCTAGCAGGGCTCTGCACCCATGGCAACCCTTGGAAGACAAACGGGAAAGGGGAGAAGAGATTCTGGAAGCTCCTCAACATCTCTAGCATGTATGATGTCTGCTGCACAAATCCCAGCCTACTGCTTTCTGCTTCTTTCTAGAAACAAGACTGAAGATTGAGCAGCACAAGTCACAATCCTGAGGCAGATAAAATAATATTTGGCCATCAGCTGTTTTTGTAGAATTGAGAGGAGAGAGGAGAGTTCTTAGATCATGTTCACTGGGGAACAGGCTCTGAGACAGATCTGTGGTATCTCAGGTGACACACTAGGACAGCACCTGTGAGGGAGACAGACAGTGAGAAGCTGTTCTGTGGTGGTGAGGAAGCCCACACATGGGAGAACTGAGCTAGAGGAGCCTCAGGAGCCATCTCAGAGAGGCAGGAGGCCAAGCTCAGTCCCTCACCTCAGAGGTGAGGGACTCCCTTCAACTGGAGAAAATTCCAGAAGGCAGTTCAGCTATGAGTGCACGGTATCCGCATCAGGAGACTGACATGGATACCTTCAAGTGGAGAAAATTCCAGAAGGCAATTCAGCTATGAGTGCAAGGTATCCATGCCAAAAGATACTATTCTTGATACAAGAGATACATGGAACAGGAGAGGAGAAATGTGAAGGGTTGCTAAGTAGGAACCCTCAGAGAAGTTGCTGCAAACTTGAAAGGCAGCATGTTGGTGCTTGGACATGGCTTCCTCTCCATGGTCAGCCAACCTCACAGAGGTATATGTCTCTCAGCAATAAAGTGACCAATATCTGACAAGAGAAGCAGGAATGTGCTTATAAGGACAAAGAGTGACTCTGGCCAGGGAAGTGTGGGAGCCCACAAGCACAAAATGGGCTGTGGCCACTAGCCAGGGTCTCTGTGGTTGTGGGCAGTGGTCTGTGGGATGGAACATGGCGCCTGCTCAGGCTCAGAGGTATGAGGCCAGAGCCACTTCCCCTGCCCAGGATTCAACTTCCTTGTCTGTAACATGCCACAGTAGAATGAAAATAGTCATGAGGTGTCTCTCATCCCAATATAACCATCAGTCAAGATCTGTATCAGTGTTGTTAGCAAGGGGAAATGATCACAGAATGGATGGCCTGTTAGTTTAATTTTGAAATAAACTTTGTGGTGATGTTTTCTCTGCATTATTCATTTTGCTGCTGATTTGCTAGTTGGAATGCTTCTGAACATCTCTTGTATTATTGAGGGTTCTCCCTGTTTTAACATTTCTTGTTTCTACTCTATTTCAATTTCTTAAGGCCAGAGATTGTCTGTTGTCCATTCTTCAGTCTTTGACTGAATATCTCTGACAGGCTGGACAGAGTAGTTAATGCTTTATTACAGAGACAAGCTCAAAATGATAAAGAGGGAAGACGGTGGTACTTTGAAGGCTGTTATGAGGTCCCCGGGCTCAAAGGGAAACTGAGAGAAAGCAGGAACCAAGAGCATCTTAAGAGGGCTGAGGAAGACGCCAGAAGCAAAAAATGCATTTCTTGGCCCAGCATGGTAGCATGCGCCTTTAATCCCAGCCTAGGGAGGAAGGCCGAGACTAGGAATCGCTTGAGTCTCTGGGCAACGTAGCTAGACCTAGTCTCAAAAAATAGCTGGGCATGGTGGTGCACGCCTGTAATCTCAGCTACCTGGGAGGCTGAACCTGGTGAATTACTTGAGTCCATGGCATTGGGACTGACCCAGGCAACATAGTGAGACCTAGTCTCAAAAAACAAATGCATTTCTTGTCTGGAATGATGCAGCCAGAACCCCACCTATGGGGCTCATTAGTGCCAAGCGCCATGCCAACCTGGTGGCCCTGGTGCAGATTAATATTTGGGGAGGAAGAGCTCCTTGTTGACTGAGTTTAGGATTCATGCCTGTCTGTTCATGTGGCCCCATGCATTTCTCCACAAGGATCTCTCTAGGGTCAGAGAGGAAAGACTTTCCCACCTCAGCTTCCCCAGACTGTAATGAACACTCCCAGGGAATTCTTCCTTCAATTCAATGATTATGAGATCTTCCGAGGAAGTCAGGATTATTTTGCAAAGAAAAGAATATCCAGATCCATCAAAAAGTGATCAATGTCTGTGGCAACTCCTGCTCAAATAGCTTTTTCGGTAACTGTGTGCTCATTTGTGAAATGCTGGAATTTGACTGAAGCCAAGCGATGTGTCCCCTTAACACAGGCACACAAGTGGAACTGCCCTGAACGTTCTCTATCAATACTTGGGTTCTGCCTTGACTTTGAACACCTATGTGGTTCCAGACTATTCTTAGTGGGGCTTTAGTCTGTAGCTCAAATTTGAGCATAATTTAATTTATGAGAACATCCTGCATGGTTGAACACCCAATTTTGAGCTTTCCAAATTTGTTTTCCAGTATTTCTCTTGATGAATATTACACTCCATTGAATAGACCTGTCTCCCTTCCTATAGCAATCATATATTCCGGAATAAATGTTATCTTTTTCAGTTCTCCACCTTGTAATCCATTCTTTCTCTATCCTACCATAGAATATTGTACATATTTCTGTTGGTTTTTATCATTTTCTACATATAGCTAATGTTATTTTTATGTCAATGTCTCCTCTTTAGTTTGTACTATAAACTTCTTAAATATAGGGACTCTTTTGAATGTATCATTTTTGAATATTTGAATTCTCAAATATATTTTATACAGAAAAGTACAAAACAAATTTATGTAAAACTGAATATAGGAGTTATATTTGATTCACTATTTTTTCAAGCATTTTCCTGCCATCTATGTCTACATCTACATTTAAAATGTGCATTGAACATCTATGTAGAATTTAATGATAGCTACATATGTGTGTATACACAGAGGCAAAGAAACAGACAAAGAAACAGAAAAAGAAGTTCCCTGAAATCTTCTTTATAATGTGTGCACTAAGGTACATCAATATTCTTCATTATTATCCTGAACTAGAGATATCAGAGAAGTATAAATAATAATCTGCAAGACCCAATTTTGGACTTTTTCACTGGGTTGGCTTTTTCTTACCAATTTACATGAAAATTTAAAAAATATTTTCTATACACATATACACTAACTTTTTTACTGTTTAAATATGCTACAAAATCATTTCCCTCCATTGCCACTCCCCAGCCCCCCACTTCCCCACACACACACATGCCAATAATTGAGAAATCCCATGTTATGAACAGGAGATAGGATTCTCATGTTTGCATGTGGATTGCTGAGTGGTAAGATCCCACAGAAGTTTCTCTACAAAAATGTGATTTCTCTATAGGGACACAATTGCTCTCATCCAGCTTAATAGGAACCAGTCTTAATTGCTTGTAGAAGTAATGAAGTGGGGAGTTGATGGGCCACCTACTTCTAATCTGAATGATTTGCTTTTCTTATAAGCTCTTTTCATGGGTGAGCCCATATCATTCTTAGGACCTGGGTTCCTGGTGGTCATGAACCCCCAGCAATATTATCATTAAAAATAAGGTAGACAGCTGCTGGTGGGAATGCAAACTGGTTCAGCCACTATGGAAAGCTGTGTGGAGGACCCTCAAACAACTAAAAATAGAGCTACCATTCGCTCCAGCAATCCCACTACTGGGAATCTACCCAAAGGACACCAAAACACTAATTCAAAAGGACACATGCACTCAGATGTTTATTGCAGCACTATTTACAATAGCCAGGATATGGAAACAACCCAAATGCCCCAAAATAGATCAATGAATCAGAATTAAATATTCTATTTACACAATGGAATACTATTAAGCAACCAAAAAAATTTTGATGCATTTGTGATAACATGGATGGACCTAGAAGGAATCATGCTAGCAGAAATAAGCCAGAAAGAAAAAAGAAATACCAGATGGTCTCACTTATATGTAAAATATATGGAAAACAAGGAAACAAAAGAACAAGTAAAACTGAAAACTAACAAACTGTCAATAAAACTGAGGCATAGAGCAAGGCAGGAGGGGTAAAATCAAGGGAGGGATGGGCACAAGAGATTAAGATGATGGTTCATGGATGACAAGGTGGTGGGAGAACCTCGGGGTATAAAATGATGTATGTACTTGTGCAAGCAATACATAAATATAATGTAGACATTTTTAAAGTGCTTTTTCAATCACTAGTTTGTTTGACCTTAGCAGCACTCTTGAGAAAGGTGTGACTGATGCTATCATGTTCACTTTGATGAGCAGGAAATTGGCTTGGAGATACATGGCTTCTGCCAGTCTCACAGCTGATGAGAAGTGAGTTTCCTGTGCTGGATTTCTGCTTTTTCTACTTTATTTCTTCAGAGATGACTCAAGCTCCATCTCCTCAAGGGAGCTTGTCTGCCCGTAGGTGTCTTTCTCATCTTGGAAGAGTTCTAATTATGATTTTGCACACTACTCACCTGACACTACCACAAATGCCTTGAGCTGTCATCTTTTCAGAGCTACGTGCCTTGCTCCCCTCCCTACAAGCTGCCCTGTGTCTTCTCCCAGTCCCTTCACAGAGCTCACACCCAGCCTTTCCTGAGGCAGCTCCCAGCAACCTAGGCTGGACTTGGCTATCTCTGTGAGCAACAGCACTCAAAAGCCAACTCCAACTATGAAGACTAAAAACAACTGTGTCCTGATCCATGCATGTCTCAGAAAGTATAAAGAAAATTCCTAGTGACAGAGCTTTGGAACCAAGTCATCTATCTCAAGTTCATTGTATCAGTCACCATGTGGAGAAGAGTTTGCTTTGTTGAAGTGAGACTTACCTCTTACAGCTTTATTTGTTCATATTCTACAGAAGCCTTTCTGCAAAGCAGGATTTATCATGAAAGACTCTTTATAAAGGATTATGTATCGTGTATGTTCTCTACTGAAATTTTCTAAAATATAAATATGATTGCCTTTCTTTTTTCAAAGAGTTGGGCAGAAGAGGCAAGATCAGTCTGCAAATCTTGACCCTGTGTTTGCAGTTTGTGATAAGTTAACTTCATAAAGATTTGGTTTCTTCAAACCTATCTCATGGTGAACAGCTGAAGATAAAAATATGACTATGACTTTTGATGCACCAATGACTGTATTTTTCTGTAATACCAGCTTCAGTTGGCAAGGAATCCTAAAGTTTTAGTGTTTCTTTCTCATCTTCTTAGACATCAAGCTAAGCAAATCATCTAATGCAAAAAGGACACTGCTACTTTACAATAATTGAATCATGAATCCCTTTTTAAAAGATTAATCTATCCTGATATAAACAATTATCCTGGTTTCTGTGTTTCATGTTCTATTTTTAGACTTTTCAGGAAGGAAGTCTTCCTAAACTCTCGTTGCACTATCTTGAACTACAGGCCTAAAGCACAGGATCTCCCATTCATCAGAACATTCCTGCAGGGAGAGGGTGGGATTGTTAATAACCAAATGGGCATTTATTCTCTGTTTGACAGATTTCCCATGTGGAAGCAAAAAGCTCCCCACAGCAATGTGTATTCTGGAAATTGATGTCTTGCTGGCGACAAGATGTCTCCTTCTGAGAAGCTTCTGTAAATAAATAATCATGTAATGCCAACTCAAAATGTGTCTGCTGTAGAACTGGGAGCTTGGAGGAAAGGAAACTAAACAATGGCTAGAAATAAAGACTTGGGCTGGGGTGGAATAGAGAGTGTCAGGGAGCTCAGGAGGCAGAGTAAGAAGTGCTAGGACAGCACAGTGAGAACTATTACAGGAATCTCAGCTGGATTAAACATGCACTGATGATGAGAAGCATATTCACAGTCCACCTATTTCAAGTTATCTTCAGTTTGTCTTACACATTAGGTTCAAAGAGATGAAATGCCTTTTTTGTGATCACACAACAGATAAGCAGAGTAAGGATTTTCTTCCAGCTCTTGGACTAGAACTAATAATCTTTTATACCTATTTCAGTCAACTGTAACATTAGTTTGCAATTTGAACAGAAAAAAGAAAGAAGTGGGAAGTCATTAGGGTTTTAACTCTTAAAAGAGTCACATAATTTCCTAGCTAAACTGCAAGGTAAAAATAGGAAGAAATAGGCCAAGACCGCACCTCACTATGTACTTCAGCTGTTGTGATATCTAATATATATTTAATTTTTCAAAGAGACCTAATGGCTTAGTAGTGTGGAAAGTTCTTTGTTAGGATGAGGATAGAAAGAATATAAAGGAAGAAAAGAATATAAAGCAGGAGGAAGAGGAAAAGGGAAAAGAAGAAGATATGGAGCAAGAAAATAAACCAACTATGTCTATCAAGTAGGAAAAGAAACTGATAAAACTAGAATGCCTTCTTTTTTTTTTTTTTACAATGTCATTTCGGGTTTTTTATTTTTATTTTTAATTAATTAATTTATATATATTTCACATCTTTGTATTCCCCAGGGATGACCAACCACCTTCCCTTCCTAACCAATCCCTCCATCTCCCCCCTTGCCCCCACGGAGTTGTGTACTTTGGTTTGGTTGTTAGCTTGTTTTGACTAGTCCTCCTGGCCTTTTGCTTGTTTTCCCTGCATCCCATATATTAGTGAAACCATTTGGTTTCTGTCTTTTTCTTTCTGACTTGTTTCTGCTAATATGATTTCTTCTAGGGCCATCCATGTTATCATAAATTTGTCAAATTTTTCATTTTTAATCATTGAGTACTATTCCATTGTGTATATGTACCACATCTTTTTCATCCATTCATCTGTCTTAGGGCATAGAATGATTTCAATGCATGCACAGTCATCTCCCAGACTCACCTCCAAATCTGTGCCCCTTGAGCTCTTTAGCTTGTAGAGGTCGCTGGCAAGGGTGCCTATGTGAAGTGGTAGTCACTCTTTCAAGTTCTTTTATGTGTGCTCAGGACACCCTCACTGCTAAAGGGAGTAGGCAAGAAGATTGATGGAACAGATCTAGATTGTTATGACCTTAGCTCCCAAAGAAGATGCTGATCTCTTTTGGTCATTGTGGCATGTTCCTGAGTAAGCTTTAGCTCAAGGTAGCCATGTTGCTGTGAAAACTTTTCCTGTGAATTGGCTCCATGTCCCAAACTCCATCTCTGCTCCTCTCTCCCTAAAACCCAAGATTAGCCCTTCTCAGGCAGAGGATTCTCCAGGCATAAAGGAATTTTATGATCTCAAAGCTATTTTGATTTTCTAAATTACCTGATTTATCTCACCAAGATCTCTGATTTTTACATTTAAAATAAAAATACACTTGACTTTTTTTACTTCTTGAGATCTTGAAATCATAAAATATGTGGAGAGTTAGACTAATTGCAGCTGTAAGCACCACCCAGCAGTGGAAATGTGAGAAGTGAAATTAATCACCACTCTCTTCCCACACACACATTTGCTCACACCCACAAGCACGTGAAACAAGACCTGAAGTTGGACTTGAACGATGTGTCATTATGCCATTCCTATCTTAGGAACTAAGTTTCCACAGGATTTTTTTTATTCTTGCAGCAGCTATTTATAGACCAGGGATCCAGAGGTAAACTGAATTATTGAAAGAAAAACCCAGAATCAAAGAGGGCACAGAAAGCCTGTATTATTTGCCAAACTTAAGGGTGCCAAGAAATGCCAAGTATTTCGTTCAGAAGACAAATATGTTCTTTTGTAGTCCTGGGGGGGGGGGGGATGCTATTTTTTTCACCCAACCTTCTACAGATTTTGAATTATTTCAGACCAAGGCCAAAAGCAGAAAACAGAGCGCAGACTTGCCAAAGAAGGTATGTTTGTTCAGGTTAAAGTTTAAGCAATTTATCTACTGAAATTGTTATCTACACAGGTGGCTTATTGTTCTCTACCAAGTTATCCCAATACCTTAAGAGAATAAGACAGAAAATACTAAGATTCATAATCAATGAGTGAGAGTGGGAATGTGGGTGGGCAGAAAAGACTGAAAGCTGGAAGGATTTAATATTTTGTTACCTAATTTGTAACCCACTGTCTTGTCCTTTAAATGACAGCCTTCTCTGAGACACTATTGAAAATACTGAAATGTTCTTTGTCAATATTAGAAACCTTATCTCCAAACCCTTGAACTAAAGAAATAAAGAACATAATGCTGTATGTTTCAGTTGATAAATGTTATATACTGTAGATATAAATCTTATACCAAATTTTAATAAAAAATGGAAGTTTCTTCCAATTAAAATCAGAGGGAGGGGGAATTTAGTATGTCTAGTTTATACTTTGTTTTCCTGCTTTAAACAATGTCAAGAAACTAATGCAAGAAAGGCTTACAAATCCCATATTATTGTTCACTATGTATAATATTATGTTATAACTTCTGGCAGAGATAATTACTATTCTTAGAAAAGAAAAATCTGGAATCTTCCAAACCTCAAAAGCTGAGGGAGGTTTGTCCCTTAGTTACCTGCTACTTTCTACTCATACTTCAAGACTGTAGGTAAAGTTTAAATATTTTCCAGTGAGCAAGTTACACTTCTTTACTAAGGCTGTAAGTCGGAGGACTCAGTATGGGAATCACCAGAGTAAAACACAGATGCTATTTCCGTAGGTCCAAGAGCTGGCTACTGCTAAGCTGTCAGTTCATGCAGACAATTGGCTCATAGAAAATGGAGACTCTAGTGAGATGAGAACACAGGAAAGGCTTTCTAAGTTCCTTCAGTAGTGTTCATCCTTTGAACGGTGATGTTATGAAGAGGTAGGAGAGGAAGAAGTCTACCACAGAGAAGACAATTAACTTGTTGACACATATGGTGGAACATGAGAGAGCCAGAAGTAGAAGAATGTCACAGGGGAAAAAATAACTCATCTCATTAGCACCCTGAAGGTGTCTGCTGTGCAGATAGAACCATCAAGAAAGACACAGACACAGGAGCCACAACACAGGAAGGTGCACATGCCTGATGTCATGGTGGTTGTGCAATAAAGAGAACTGCATACACTACAAGGCAGTCATGGCCAGGAGGCCAGTAAGCAGCTCTAGACAGTGGTAAGACCCACAACAAAGAGTAGAGCAGCATATTCACTGTTAAGAGATGACTCTGTTCCCTGACTGCAGTGTGGCCACCATCTTGTGGACTATGGTGGAGAAGGAATCCACATCTACAATGGAGAGGTCACTGAGGAAGACAGTCACATGGGGTTTGGAGGTGGAGGTCTAAGTGGATGATCATCATACCCCGCACACCCAATCAGAGCGATGAGGTAGATGAACAGAAATATCAGAAACAGGAAAACCTGACATTCAGGTCATATGTTAACCCCAAGAGGGTGACGTCTATTGCTTCCATGCTACTCTCTGTCCAGGTCAACTTGGATCTGATGATTAAAGAAGAGGAGTCATTGATATGTAGAATAAAGCACAAGAAGGACAATGGGATGATAGACTTCATCACCCGACCTAGAAAGCCCCTTGCTCACATAAATAAATATTTGGTGAGTTGACTAGAACATCAGAAACAAAGTGTTTAAGTATCTCTTACACGATTTAACTCCCCAAAAGAGAGCTTGTTGTTCTCTGGTCTTACTGAGTGCCTGATTTCTGCCAAATATCTGCTTCGACTTTCAACATAAAAAATATTCAGAACAAATGGTATGATTGGGGGTGAGCAGATGTGGACAAAGACGTATGTCCCAGTTCTAATGCATTGTCTTTCTCCTACTGTTTTTCGTCAGCTTGAGGGATTTCCAGGCTTTTCCTATCTTGGAAGCAGTGTGGGAAGCAGTGGGAACAGGCTCAGAGACGGGAGTGAGAAAAGGTATGGAGAAAGTAGGGCAAGGGAAAAGCAAGGCATTGACAGGAGAAGAGCACTGGAGTTCTGCTTGACTTTAACTCACCTTGGAGAGCACCAGATTCTAAAGGGATGCCTTTAAAATTAATTAATTAAAGAATTAATTAATTTTCCCACTGAGGTAACATTGGAGTGCCCCCATCAGGTAATGCCATCAAAGTGCACCCACAACCAACTCGCCCACACTCCACCATCACAGACTATTATACCTCTCTATCTCTCTCTCTCTCTCTCTCTCTCTCTCTGTTCTTTCCCCTCCCCATTCCTTCCATTTTGATGTCTCAGTTCTGCAGTCAGCTATCAAGTTTTAATTTTTCAACTTCTCTTTCCAAAAAAAATTCAAAACAAAGATTTGTTTTTTAATTGAATAATTTATATATATATATTTTTTACATCATTTTGATCTCTGGGGGTCACCCACTACCTCCCCTCACTGACTACTCCAGCTGGTCCCCACCCTCCCATTGTGTACTTTTATTAGTGAAACCATTTGGTTTCTGTCTTTTTCTTTCTAACTCATTTCTGATAGTATGATTTCTTCTAGGTACATCCATGTTTCCATAAATTTATCAAATTTGTCATTTTTAATTGATGAGTAATAAATACTCCATTGTGTTATATATACACCACATCTTTTTCATCTATTCATCTGCAAAACAATGATTTGTAAACAAACTTACACTCCCATGTTTATGACCACACTTATTTACATAGCTAAACTACTGAAACAACTAAATGCTCCAAAAAAGATGAGGAGTCAAGAAGATTTGGATTATATACACAATTGAATATTACTTAGCCATCAAAAATGATAGGCTCATGCCATCTGCAGCAACATAGATGGAATCTGAAAAGATAGTGATAAGTAAAATAAATCAACAAGAGAAAGAGAAAGGCAAATGATCTTTCAGTGCCACAATAAGAAAGGTCAGCCCCATCCATCTGGTTTGAGCAACCATGGGCCATGAGTGTATCACAAGATGGAGTCAGCATGTGAGACACTGATGAAAGGGAAGCCTTTACCATTTTCACTTTTATAAACTGCTCCAGTGAATCCTCCTATAGATGTTTCTCATTTCCCTTTTTCCCCTGAGGATAAATTCCTAGAATTTTCCACTTTTGTTTGCTTATTGATAGATTTTGATCTAGAAATACACCAATAAGGTTTCCATGCAGCAGCATTTTCCATTATGTTTGCCCAGACCTTTGATTTTTTTCTTTTGACTTTTGGCTTGTGTGTGCACTCTGTAGTTTAGCAGATACAATATCCTCTATCCTATGACAGGCAGCTTCCTAATCTTATGTAGCAAGATATATGGTAGCCCTCAAGCTCACACCAGCACTTAATTACAAAATCTATACAATGCTACAGCACTGGATTTCTCAACCTTTCTACCAGTGACATGATTTGGACCATTCTTTGATTCAGGGTAGAAGGAAGGAAGGGGAAACCTGACCTAAGAATTTAAGCTATTTAGCAATTTCTCTAACCCCTATCCACTAGATGCCAGGATACAACCTTTCCTGTCTTAAAAACAGTGTCCCCAGGCCTGGTCAAATTCCCATGTCCCTGGAGTGGCAGGAGACAAGGGTAGGAGGAGACAGTGGCTCCATTCAGAACCACTGTTCTTGAGTTTATGAGACTCTATTTGTGTTCACTTCTTCATTTATCACAATTCCATGTGTTATACATATTAGAGGATACATTTTCAATATGTATAAAGTCTTATTTCCTTAGAGAGGAAGAAACTCGGGAAGCAACTGAGTTTGGTGAGATACAGAAACTGGTTCAAGGTCAAGAACACCAGGCAAATACTGCCACTTGGTGGTAGTCCAGGAGGAAGTGCTGATGGCCAGACGCTGTGGTCCCTTAGCGCAAAGAGGCTGTCTGCTTCATACACCTAGCTCCTTCCCAACACAGGGTAGGATAATACCTGGGGAAACACCAAGAATGGAAAGCAGCTGACTTAGTGCGGATTCTGAATTCTTTTCCAAAAGCTGTCAGTTTCCTTGATTAATACTAACTGCCTGATCATATGCTATATTCTCCTAAGCTGTAAGTCTGAGAACTAATCATTCTCACACACTGTATTTTGAACCACCCTGAGTGCATCTTTCTGCATTAGCAATGAACATCTAAGGTTCTTGCTATGCTCTCTTGATGGATGACACTTTCCATTTTAAAGTCTCTGTTAATCAATGTGTCTGGGTGCCGAGCAGCAAAGATAAATCTGGTCTCGATGTGGAGAGAGGAAAGACTTCTTTCATCCAATGCTCCCCCTGAAGGATTCATCTTGAAAGACCCCCATCCAAATCCTATTGCTGTGTCTGTTTCCTCCACCCATGTCCTACAAAAGTCAACACAGAATAAGTATCAGGAGGAGCCTTGAAAAGAGAAAGACATATCTTTATACTTAAAGATAGTATGTCGTAGACTGCTTTATTTAATAGGTAACATGAGAAAATGAATGGAAAACTGAAAAACCAAAATCTAAGGAGTTACTAGCATTGAAAAGAACAATCTAAACTAATATGATCTTCTGGAAATAGAATCTCATCAAAATTGTTTCTAGGGAGTTTGCAGGATCACCCCCAACCATCCCATTCTACTTGGGGAAGCTCGCAAAGAGACAACACAACTAGACTAAATTCCATGAAGAAGGAGACAAGGTCTGTCATTGTTTTGTCCCTTGCTGTTCACTGCTTAGGACAGCACCACTCACATAAAACACACATCGATTAAGTGAATGGACTAGTGAAGGGTACATGAATTAACAGGGTTTTTACCCTGCTTCAAAGGTGAGGTAGAAGACCATAGAGGAGAGAAAGCCAGAAGGGGGGCAATGAGCAAGCACCCCCCAAAGGCCTATCAAGTATCGCCAGTCTCAGAGTGCATCCTGGGGGTGGATGTGCTTCAAGGTTTGGTATCCAGACAACAGCCAGAGAAGGCCAGGAAGCCTGATGGTTCCTGGTGAGTGACAGCAGATGGCCGTAGAGAATACCCACCCAAGCATTCAGCAGTGTCTGAGCGGCAGACCTGATGGATCGCCTGCTGGTGCCAATATCCTTTTTGTCTTCTGCACCTTGGCATCTTAATCAACCAGGCTTAGTTGTATTCTGTTGCATTCTGTTTATTTTCGCTGAATACCACGTAGATTATATGGAGGAAAAGGGAAAAAGCTGAGGGGGTGAAATGTAGGGTAGATGAGTTGATCAAGACTTTCCTGCCATTCGTCTCTATGACCAGCACCTGTGGTGTTGCACCCGCCCCATGATGGTGCATGCCTGGCCTGGTGGGTATGAGCATGCGTGAGTGGGCTCACCTGGGCCTAGACGGGTGGGGGATAAAAGGGCTGCATCACCTGGGGGAAAGAGGAGGAAGCTTAAGGAGAATGCAAAGGAGAATTAGAACTTGAGAAACTCAAGTGACTGCTTCTTTGCTGCCTTTCCATACACCTCCCCCCCCCATTATTATTAAAAACTCTATGAAGATAATTCCAAAGGCTCCAGCATTCCTTAGCTGGTAGAACCCATGATGACTCTACCTGGGTTGCCAAACAAACTAGAAATGCCCCAGTTGAGTTAGACTCACAGTATCCCTACTTATCCACTGCGAAACTATAGGCCCGTTCAGTTTTCTTTCTCATTAGAGGACTAAATAAGAAAATGTGGAAAGACTCAGTTACCATATGGTCTATGACAGGTGAGTAATATTAACTAACTTAGTTTTGCTTTTATTTAATTATCCATCATCTGAATTTGGTTCCTGGGCTTTCCCAACACCACTTGGTGGTAGCAATTTATTTCTCCGGAACCACATCAATGTATGTGTGAGAAAAGATAATCCAAAATGACCTCTGGGCGCCTTCTCTGGTCTCTGCTTTCCATGAACCAGCGGAGTCGGTGGGAAGAATGGATTTGAAACGTTCTTTCTGTATTTACTTCTGAGCTCCCTTCTGCTAGACAAACCCATTATTTCTACCTGTAGTCTAAAGGATGCTACTGTTAAAATGGTCAGAGAAATAGAGCTCACATCTTGGGAATTAGAAGATTTCAATTCAGAACAACCTGCAATGACAGGGTCTTTGAAATCTTGACAAAGAAAAGAAAGAGCTGTTTTTTTTCTCCAAGGACCTCTTATTTCACCTACTAAGAGATTTCCAGGGACCAGTAGAGAGGCTCAAAAACCTTAAGCCACCATTGTTGCTGTTCCTTTCAGAGCCCCTTACAAACTTTGAGCACTGCGGTAGCCAACAGCTAGCACGTAGGGAGATCTGGGGTTCTACAGAAGGTTCCCTAAGATCTCAACCCTAGCCCCAGATTCAGCAGCACACAAGTAATCAAAATACCACTTTCTCAGGAACATGGAATCATGCTGGCAGAAATCAGCCAGAAAGAAAAAGAGAGATACTAATGGTCTCATTTATATGAGGGAAAAAGGGAAAACAAACAAGCAAACAGACAAGAAAAATTTTAAATTCTCAGCAAAATTGAAGCATGAAGCAATGGGGAGGGAGGAAAAGTGGGACTGGGAGGGGCACAAAAGGTTACCAGGATGGTTCACAGGTGATAAGGTAGAGGGCAAACCCTGGGGTAGATGATGATATAAAATAAAACAAGCAATAAAACAAAACAAAACAAGAAAACATTTTCCTGAGGCAATGGCACCTTACTGATTTGGGAAAGCTGGGAACACCCCAGGGAGTCTCGGTTCTTGAAGCCCAAACCAAGGTTACTGATGATCAACCCCCGCAGAAAATCCCTCAAAGGGAACAAGGGTCCAACCAACCCCACTCACCCACAGGAGACTTCTTCTGTGTTGGGCTGTGGTACTTACTCTAAGACTAAAAGGGGAAATGTTTTAAAATGCCAAATATAGACGATCATCTCCATTAGCATTTCCATTCTGCTAAATCAAGTTGGAACAAGACAGCCCAGGTTCCAAGAGCTTCGTGGATCAAAACATTCAGGAATTTTTCCCCCAATCAATTCAATTTTTTTAAATTAATTATTTTTTACATCGTTGTCAGCCCCAGGGTTCACCCACCATCCTGTTACCCGTACACCATCATCTTAATCTTTCGTGCCCATCCCACCCCTAATTTCTCCCTTCCCCCATTTTTGCTCTATATTTCAGTTCTGCTGATAGTTTTAAGTTTTTCTTGTCTGTGTGTTTTCCCTGTCTCACTCATAGAGGTGAGACCATCCCGTATTTTTCTTTCTGGCTTATCTCTGCCAACATGATTCCTTCTAGCGCCATCCATGTTGCCATGAATAACATAAGTTTGTCTTTCTTGACTGGTAAATAATATTCCACTGTGTACATATACCACAGCTTTATGATCCATTCGTCTACTTTGAGGCATATGGGTTGTTTTCATATCCTGGCTATTACAAATAGTGCTGTGATAAACATCCATGTACAGGTGTCCTTTTGAATTAGTGTTTTTGTAACCTTTGGGTAGATTCCCAGAAGTGGGATTGCTGGATTGAATGCTAGTTTCATTTTCAGTAGTTTGAGGGTTCTCCACACTGCTTTCCACAGTGGCCAGACCAGTTTGCATGCCTACCAACAATGTAGAAGTGTCCCTTTCTCTCCACATTCATGCCCATTTGTTGTTGCCCTTTATTTTTTTTGATATGGGCCATTCTTACTGGTAAAAGATGGTGTCTTAATGTGGTTTTAATTTGCATTTCCCTGTCAATTCAGTTTTAAATGAGCTTTAGTGTGGAGCTCACAAGAACGTAAGGATTCTTGTCCCTTCTGAATTCACCTGTTGGGTGCTTTGCCTGCTTGGTTCAATGCCTCGCATACTATTTCACTTACTGTTCACACAACCATCTCAGAAATAGGCTAGCATTCTAACTTAACAGATGTGAAACGTCAGCGAAACCTAGTGCTACGTCTTGGTTTCTCACATTGTACTCCAAAAGAGGAAACCGGATCTCTTTGGAGAAATGAGTGACTCTGAAGCAGGGAATAAGCCAGACAAGCCTAGAGCATCTTGGGCTTCCAGAAAATCAGGAGCAGCTCAGGTGTGTGGGACTCGATTCCACCTACTTTAAACTTTTGCATCAGGCTCTTCAGTCCCTTCTGGGAATCCACGAAGAAAGGGGCAGCTAGAAATGAGCCCTGCTTCCCAGAATTGTCACAAACACATATTGCAATAGGTCCCTTATAAAAACAAAACTTACTTGCCTACTTTTTGCTTTCATAAAAGCATTTTCATGGAAAAAATTCCTGTTAGAATAAATCAATATTTTTTTAAATATAAGATTAAATTGAGGCAGCCAGGTAGATGTGAGCCAGGTGACAGGGGGCAAGGATGTTCCTACTCCCCACCCCCAGAATGTCACAGCATCTGATCTTAGGGTCCACACAGCCAACGCACAAAATTGGACTTCCCTCTTGTTATTTTATTTGGTTGATACAACCGTCATGGGGGGGAAAAAAACAAACAGTGAGAAAGAGGAAGAATAAGAGAGAAGAGCAAGAAGGAAAGGAAGGGAAGGAGGGAGAAGAGAAACTTGCACCAGCAGATTCACACCCTAACAAGGCCGTAGCCAAAGCATGTGGCTTTATAAAATAATTTGATACTCTCCATCAGTGCTTAATCTTCTAAAAAATTAAACCACTTAGAATGATGACTACTAATAGGGAAACATGGACTGGCCCCTGGGTTTTGACAAGTAGAACCTGCTGCTTACTGATGGATAATTTAGATAAATGATCAATCTCTTTGAGCCTCATCAGTTCCTACCTGCCCTGAAGCTGTCTTTTCTTTTCCCTTTGAAATCTCTAGATTCCTGGGGAAATATTACTGTTCTGACACATCTCTGGCTCCCTCATTATCAGCCTTCTCACAAAATCCTGGGCTGAATTTCATATGACAGTTTTGATTGTCTCCATAAATTATGTTGCGTTTAAGTTACTTTGAAGCCTTATTTTCTAACACTTCATAATGCGTAGTACAATGCCTTATTTTCAATGGGATCTTCGAAAAATCTTGACTGACATTGATAGCAGTCTAGGGTTAGTTCTCTTTGCTTAGCGCACAGTATTTTTACTACCCTGTTTGTTTAATAAATAAGATACTTCCCAAAAAATGGAACTTAGAAAGAACTTTTAGTTCATGGGGGCTCAAAATAGAAATACACTTTAAAAAAGCCTTTTGCTCTGAGAAAACCTGTGTTCTACTTGTGAAAATAAGTGAAGTGTCATGACATAGTCGATAGTCAATTTTTAGGAATTTTCCTCTAATAAAAATAAAATAAATTAAATTAAAACCAACCAACCAGCAACAACAACAAACAAACAAAAAACACAAAAAGTGACTTCACTTTTGAGTAAGAACAAGTCTGAGGTTAGTTCAGTGCACAAGTTGGCCCTTCCATCTTTGAGTTTATGCTGCCACCTTGTGGTCATTCTAATCTTTCATATATTAACCAATCCCAGGGGTGCGGCTGGGGAAAATATGCACACTCCATTTCCATTTCTTAGGATCCGAAAGGTCCTAAAAGAAAAAATGCTTCTGAATTAATTTCTTAAGCATTTTTGGGACACTCAGGCTACTTAAGAAAATCAACAACCTATCAGTCTCGTTAAAAAAGCGACTTCACAGACACTTTGGATGTCAGCACCCTTGAAGATCTAAGATCCCACAGCTCGTCAGGGACAGGAGACACCATAACCCAAAGAGGACCTGTCCATTCCCTGGAGCCAGATGCATAGGCTCAAATCCCAGCAATCACCCCATGTACCTAAAAGACTCACATAGCCTTCCTATCCCTTTCTCGTGGTGGGGTTGTAGGAATAAGACAATAGGAACAAGGTAAAACCAGAATAATAACTCTGTATGAGCAGCTGTTATTTTATAAATATCTAACTTTATCAAGGCGTAATCAGAGAGTTAGTTACAGGGGTGGAGTGATCTCTCTAAAGTCAAGCAGCTGATCAGTGGCATACTCAAAATCCATGTCTCTTAGGCTTCTGACTTCCTCTATCCATCACTTCCCTAAACTCCCTGACCTCCTACTGATTCCTCAGTTCCAGGCAGGGGTCTGAATTCTCTGCAAACGCATCCTCAGGCCTTTCTGACACTGAGATCATCAAATGTTGACTCAACCTCACCACTTAAATCCATCCTCTGCCCACCCACCCACACACACACACACACACACACACACATCTAGACTGTTGTCCCTGCCCCTCCCTTTTGTGGGATCTTTCTTTGGGGATGACTTTCTGTCCTTTTACCCTCTCTTACACATTTCTACCCCATTTATCCACAAAGAGGCTTAAGGTCCTTACCCCTTCCCCAGCTTCTCAAAGCCTTTCTCCTGCCCTAATATACACTCATCCCATCCCATCCTTCCTTCTACCATCCAGATGAGCAAGAACTGTCAGCACTACCTCATTCTATCCTTGATCCACCGCACTCCAATTTCAAGTATTTCAACCCCCGTTCCATGGAAGCAACATCCGTCCAGGCCACTCCAGAGTGAACTCAACAGATGTGCATCCATTATCCTCACATGGGGCCCTGAAAGTTCCCCCACCCAGGTTTTCATGCTGTACCATTACCATCTCAAATTAGTTATAATTTTATCTTTGAACTTGCACTCAAGGGGGTAACAGGGCTTCTGCTAGAAGCTTGGAGCCTCAACTCATATGTGGTCACACCTTCTAACATTTGGCATTCTTTCATTCACCCACCAACACTTGCTTATTACCTTGTGGTGAGGTGGAGTATTCTCCAGTTAGCAAACAAGTCTCAACCAACCTCTCCAGGTTTCAGTCTTTTAAACCACTGGGAGTCCATGTTCTATCCACACACTCCCCCAAAGCCTGTCAGTGTCTGGTAGAAATGAGTTCCTTTATACTTTCCAGGCCATGCACATGTTCCCTCTTTTTTTTAAATTTAATTTTATTAAATTAAATGTTGCCTTTTTAAAAATTTTATTTTTATTGATTGCATACACACACATACACTACATCATTGTTGACCCTGAGGTTCTCCCATCTCCTTAACACCCGTTAACCATTTTTTTGTGCCTCCTCTCCCCTGTTTTCGCCCTTCTCCCTCCTCTTGCCCTATGGTTCGGTTCTGTTGGCAGTTTAAAATTTTTATTATCTGTTTGCTTTTTCCTAAATCACTCTTATAAGTGAGACCACCCCAAATTTCTCTCTTTCATTCTGGTTTATTTCTGCTAACATGATTCCTTCTAACTCCATTCATGTTGCTGCAAATGATATAAGGTTGTCTTCTTTGATTGATGCATAATATTCCAGTGTGTAAATACACCACATCTTTTTCAGCCACTTGTCAGTTTGGGGGCATTTGGGTTGTTTCCATGGCTTGGCAATTGTGAACAGTGCAGCAATAAACATGCACATACAGTGTCCTTTTTAATTAATGATTTTTGTTTCCTTTGGTTAGATTCCCAGTAGTGGAAATGCTGGGTCAAATGGTAATTCCACTTTTAGTTGTTTGAGAATCTTCCACACAGGTTTCCATAGTGGCTGAACCGGTTTGCACTCCCACCAGCAGTGTAAGAGTGTTTCTTTTTTCTCCACATCTGTGCCAACACTTGTTGTTATCCATTTTTTATATGGGCCATTCTTACTAGTGGAAGATGCTGTCTCAGTGTAGTTTTGATTTTCATTTCCCTGATTATTAGTGATGTGAAACAAAAATTTTTTCATATGCCTATCGGCCATCTATATTTCCTCTTTGGTGAAATGTCTTTTCAGTTCTTCTCCCCCTCTCTGCCTTAAGTCATGCTTCCAACCCCTCCCTCCCAGTTGGAATGTCCCATTTTATCTTTCTCACTCAATTAAGACCAGTTCTACCATGATGTTTTTCTCTGAGGTTACAAAACACATATGCATGGTCTTCTATTTATAACACTTTTCCAAACTGCTTTGTAGTATTCAGTTCTGCATATTATCTTCCTCCTTTTGCTTCCTTTCCTGGAACCTACAGCTTTCACTTTCCTGGCCTCCATCCACTACATGTTCTCCATGACCCTGACCTCTGCAGTCAGGGGACAATCACCCTGGAGGGACCAGTTCATAGTAGGACCAGCTCCCCTTAGACACAAGCTCCTTGCAGAAAGAGACTGTCTCGGTCCTCTTTTGCTTTCTCCTGGAGCTCAACACCTGTGGACAGTGTGAGGTTGCTGAATTATATAAGTCCCATCGGAAGATTTAGTAGGTGGGTCCAGACAAAGAGATGTCATTTGAGGATCTCAAAGGAAATGTATTTATCCTTAACTCACCAAAGTGGATTTCAGACCACCAGACGTGGTAGTTTAAATAAAGCACTCTTTTTTTGTTAGAAACAAAAATGGAAAAGTATCTATTTTTAAGTTTCAACAAACCCTGTGGGTTTGTTAGTAAGGGAGAAACAGTTTAAATTGGTGCCCTAAAATATCATCCCCCTCACCTTTCAAAAGGAACCCAGAATCTCTCTGTATCACCTCACATTGGTCATGGACCATGGACCGTGGACCACTTCATTCCTCAGATGACACTCTCATCTGTCTTCCTTGAAGCCTGCTCTGATCGCATTATCATCTTAAGTCTTCTTCATTTTAATCTTCATCTTGATGACTTTCTTCCTTTCAGCACACAAACATCAACTCTGGTCATCCTTAGGGTTGTGCTTCTAAGGCAACTTTCATCTCCATAAAACATCTCAAGACAGATGTTCACATTCACTGATTAAATGAATAAATAATCAGAAATCAAATGAGACTACATGAAGTATCAGAACTGGGGCAAAAGAGCTGGGATGGAAACCCAACACCTCAAGTCAAGATACGCAGAGTAAAGTCTACCCCTACCCTCACCTACAACTCAAGCACACTGGTCCACCAATGAATCATACACCCACTCCTACAACTGAGAAAACAGATCTACTCCTCAAGTTATAATTGTTGCATCTGCACTGGCCTGGATCATGGAAGCCAACATGGCCACCATCTGCAAGATGTGGTCACCAGAATACAGCAGCTCATGCTCCAGGAAGCGATGACTCAGATGGCTGATGTGAAAATGACACAATTGTTTTTGGAGAGGAGTGAATGTGCGCCCCTCAGAGCTGGTAATGAGAAATTAAAATTTGAAAGAAATCAGTTACAACAACAGGTCATGAAGGATGTGAGCCATGCCTTAAAAGATTATATAGCACAGGGAAGAGCAGCATGGTGTTCCTCGGGTGAAAGGAAGCTGCTAAAAATGAAGACGGAAATAGCATTGCATGCTAACAACACCCTGGCATCCCCCAGGAAGACAGACACTGAGGTTGCAGGCCACAGACCCATATCAAGCTTGGTGGTATTCAACATTTAGCAAGGCCTTATTTATGTGCCTAACAGTAAGTTTGATATTTTATCACCAGGGACTATGTATTATTTTAAGATTTTTTTTAAGACCAAAATTCTAAAAAATTCTTTTGAAATGATTGCACCCATACTTCTTTTTTACATCGTTGTCTACCCCAAGGTTCTCCCACCACCTTGTCACCCATGAACCATCATCTTAATCTCGCCTGCCCTTCTCTCCCTTGATTTTACCCCTCCCACCTTGCTCTATGCCACAGTTTTGTTGACAGTTTGTTAGTTTTCAGTTTTACTTGTCCTTTTGTTTGTTTGCTTTCCCTATAGCCAGCATATAGGTGAGGTCATCAGTATTTTTTCTTTCTGGCTTATTTCTGCTCACATGATTCCTTCTAGCTCCATCCATGTTATCACAAAGGCATCAGATTTGTTAAGACCAATATTTGCCTGCTGATGAGTCTGGGATTAATGAACAGTGACCCCACCTTACTGTTGAGTAGGAAGCCTGGGATTGATGTCTTCATTGCAGGCCTCTTTTAAGTACTATGAGGAACTGGGTTGTGTCCCCACAAAAATCATCTGTTGAAGCCCTATTTCCTGTTAGCTCTGTGTTTGGAAATAGGACCTTTAAGGAGGTAATTTAGATTAAGTGAAGTCATCAGGGTGGGGCCCTACTCCCAAGTGACTGGAGTGCTAATAGGCAGAGGAGATGGAGACATAGATAAACACAGAGGGAAACCTATGGGAGGACAGTGAGAAGATGCCTCCCCACAGACCAAAGCGAGAGGTCTTGGGGAAAACCAAAACTGCCAACACCTTAATCCTGGGTTATAGCCTCCCTAAATACAAGATGATAAAGTTCTGTTGTCAAAGCAAAAACAAAACAAGAAGCCCGGTCCAAAAACGGGGAGAACTAGAAAGACTTCTACAAAGAAGAAATACAAATGACCAACAGCTACATAAAAAATGCTCAACATCATTAGCAATCAGGGAAATGCAAATCAAAACCACAATGAGATACCATCTTACACCAGTAAGAATGGCCCACATCAAAAAAACAGGTAACAACAAGAGCTGGCATGGATGCAAAGAGAAAGAAACACTCTTACACTGCTGGTGTGAATGTAAACCTGTCCAGCCACTATGGAAAGCAGTGTGGAGGACCCTCAAACTAATAAAAATGGAGCTACCATTTGACCCAGCAATTGTTCTTCTGGAAATCTACCCAAAGGAGACAATGCTTATACAAAGAGACACCTTGCTCGGATGTTTATTGCAGCATTATTTATAATTGCAAGGACATGGAAACAATCCAGATGTCCCAAAGAAAGATAAATGGATGAAAAGATGTGGTCTATATGCACAGTGGAATATTACTGATCAATTAAAAATGACAAATTTGACGAATTCATGATAACATGAATTTACCTAGAAAAAATCATATTAGCAGAAACAAGTCAAAGAAAAAGACAGAAACCAAATGGTTTCACTAATACATGGAACATGGGAAAAACAAGCAAAAGGCTAAGAGGAAATGTCCAAACAAGCTAACAACCAAACTAAACACAACTGGGAGTGGGGTGGGGGGGAGGGGATAGAAGGGAGAGATCAGGAAGGGAAGGTGGTGGGTGATTACTGGGGAATACAAGGATGTGAAACCCATATATAAATTTTAAAAATTTAACTATAAAAAAGGCAATAAGGTAAATGCTTACATTATAAGCTCATAAATATACACCTATAATTCTAATAAATTTTAAAAAGTTGTGTTTTGTTAGGGTAGCTGGAGCAATCAAATACAAGTAGGATCGATGCTAGGATCCTGGAGCTGTGGTTAGATGACACATGGTGACATCAAGGCCTTGGAAGTTTCTTGACTTCTGTTCCCATGTCCCTGTAACCCAGGTTAGCTGCCTTTTCTCTCTGGTAAGTGGCTAACTGTGCCATGGAAACACTCACTCTTGAGCATTACTTTGCTCAAGAGCAAATACATTTGCAAAAAGAGTCAATACATTGCTGCAAAGGAAGATTATGAGCTCAAACTCAGGCTCTTTTCCTAATCTCCCAGCATTTTCAATTCCACAAGCTTTCATCCTGAGCCTTAAAAAAATTTTCTAAAATCATACAAAGACAACAGAAAGCCTGCTACAGTTTCACAGTCTCCATGGAAATGCTAGAAATGCAAGTTTTGTTGACGTCCTCACATATATCTTCTACAATTCCCTTAATACCCTTCATGCACCGTTCTGGGAGGTTTACAAAGCCCTGTCTCATTTATTGTCTTGGCTAAACCCGACAGCAGACCCACACAGAAGGTCTTATTATCCACGCTATGAAACAGATGTTTTAAGATCAGTGACTTGACCGAGGTTTAACCAGTTTGTAAGTGGAAGAATCAACATTTGAACTTTGGTTCATCTTCTGCTGAATCTACTATCCTAGCTGCTATTCCCCAAATCAACACAAACTATAGCAGCAGTTATGTTCCTGCCCTGGTATCCTCACCTGCCCCTTGAAAATTCACCTCCTTTGCCTTGCTTCTGAGAAGGAATAATGTTGTAGGTGTGGGGCCTAAGAGAAAGTATCCCAGGCAAGAAGAAGGCATATTTTGGTGCTAATTCTAGAGTTAATAAGATGAAGTGACCAATTCATGTAATTGATCATTTCCTACATAGGTAGAAATATCAGTCACAATCCCTGCACCTTATCTCTTTTCCTTAATCCTCTTTGTTATTTTTACACTGACTAGAATGCACTAGGCTTCCTAGAATTGGGAATATTTTAAAGATCTGGAAGCAAATAGCTGCCACACATCCAAAGTATTGTGATGATCAGAGATGTGAAGACTTGCAGGGAATTTTTTCCTTTCTGCTCACCTCTTCTTAAAGCCCTTAAATTTCCTCGTACACCTGTCAGCACTCACGGCTGGTACCTCCCACTGAAAGCAACTATGGCTTTGACTAAGGACTTTCTTTGGTCACAGAAGTTCGCCCAGTTTGCATTCAGGGCAGAGAAGAAAAGGCAGACATGGGAGTGGGGCGGGGGGTGGTTCACATCCCACGAGTTCTATATTAAATCTCAGAGGTCTTCACGAGTGTAGAGTTGGCCTGCATGCCTTTGCTGTCTCACTTCCCACTCTCCTAACTCTCCATCCAAACATCACCTCCTAAATAGATGACTGCACACACATCCTAATTTCAGGGCCCACCTCTGGGAAAATCAAATTAAGAGACACTGCAAGATAAGTGATAGCTTCACTTGGCAGTTTGCATGGGAATTCACAGATCGATCCCATGTTCTGACCCAACACTCACATAGGGTGACTTTGTTCAGGTTTTTTCCTCCATTAGCCTGCATACCCACCACCTGGGTTATTGCATCTTCCTCATGATTGTACAGTCCAGTGGGTCTGCGCATGTGTAAGTGTGCACACCTGGACCTGAGGGGGAGGGGGTGAAGAGCTCACAAGGATGAGAGAGCATGAGATGATGCCAGAGAGCACAGGAAAGAGTGTGAAGACTCCTGGGGAACTGGGAGGCAGGTGGATCTTGGCCCTGCCCTGCCCCACCCCGCCCCACCCTGCCCTGCCTCCTGGCCCAGTGTACCTGTATAACTGCTAGTACCAGTAAAGAGCCTATGCAGACAGGTGAGCCTGCTGCTTGCACTACAACTGGCTATAAGGATTGCTTGACCTTGCAACACACTGTTGCTTTTCTTTTCCTCACAGGGTGTGACAGGTCACCCTTCTAGTTTCTCGTATTTCTCTTTTTACTTGAAGCCCAATGCTCCAGTTTCCATATATGCATATATGGAGATGCAAGAGCATCAGGAGAAGGAAAATATTTTTCAAGTGTCACTGGACACTCGCATGCACACATCCACCAGAGGTCATGTAGGTAGATGTAAATCCAGCACTCTTAGAATTGTCTGATTTGTTCCCTCCTCTCTTCTTCCCTACTTCCCTCCACCCCCTCCTCCTCCCTCCCTCCTTCTTCCTTCCTCCTCCTCCTCATTCTCCTTTCCATCTTCTTCACTTGCAAATAGGGCATCAATATTTTTAAACTGTTTTTGGATACAAATATGCAGCATTATAGTAACATTAAAGATTGCAAAGTTTCTGTGCATATGTATAATCATTTATTTTACTCTTCCAAAACTTTTAGATTATTTTAACACCTCTTACTCCAAGCCCCTCACTTACTTTCTTAGCCTCTAATACTTCTTAACTCATATCTGAAAATGTAAGAGCCTCTGGAGAAGAAAAAAATACTGTCCAGTCATCACCAGACATAATGAAAATCATTCTTCTCACCCTCCAAAGCACTGAAAACTGACCCTAAGATGTCCCCTCAGGGTCACCATTGTCATGCAAGCATCATACTCACCAAACCTTGTATGTCCTTTATTGGTTCTAGCAGTTACATAGACACACCAGGCAGGGCAGGGTTGTGGTGGGGGTGAGGGGAACGGGGAGACAGGTGAACCCCCCAGCTCCCAAGAATCTTCACACTTCTGGGCTCTCTCTGGCATTCTCTTATCTCTTGCTCACTCACGTGCTCTCTCTCCCCTCAGTTAGTCATGTGCTCAGTCTCCCCCTTTAACCTCTCCTCCCAGGCCTAGGTATGGCCACTCACATATGCACACACCCACTGTAAGTAATGTAGGTAAATGTAAATACAGTGTACTTATAATTTTCAAATTTGCCTTTTTTATTTGCTTGCAAATAGAACATCAATATTTTAAACTATTTTTGGCTACAGATATGCAGCATTACAGTAACATTAAAGATTTAAGTTTTCTATGAAGAAGCGCTAAAGAAAGCAACATCTATAACACGAATTCTTGCACATTTTCGCATCTTAAAATGATAACACTCCCCCGCCTCAGTGACATTGACACATTATTCAACTTTACTAATAACTTGGACGGGGAACTAGAAGTTTGTTTTCTAAATACATGAGCTAGTTACAGATGCCTTAGACTTAAAATACAAAGTGTCTCGCTGTGCTTCCATGTAAAAAGCATTACTTTTGCCTATTTGATTTGAAGGTCACATCCAATGTACATTCTGTGCACTACTGGGCTTATTTGTTCATTCATTCACAATTCTTAGGTCTGAGAGAAAGAATATGCCTGGTTTTCTTTTTGACATAGCACAACTCAGATCAGTTTAAACTAAAGAAAAGAAAGAATCTGTTTGCTCACATCACTTCCCAGCCTGGGGCTAGCCGGCTGATAGAGTAGGATTGAGTGGCTCAAAGAAATTTTTCAGAAGATCTTTCCTCTTCATTACTCAGTTCTATTCTTGTCTGTGGTAACTTCTTTCAAGGTAGGTTCTTTTTATATGATAATAAGGGCATTTCACAATGGAAACAGGTTTTTATTATCCTTATAACTAGAATCTCAAGAAAATCTCAACATCTTTTCAGTGAATCCAGCAAACATCCTGGGAGCAATCTGATTGGCTTTATTGGGGTCATCTGTCTGCCCCTGATATACTCATGCTGGTCCAGAAGAACAAAGGACATCATCGCTCGAGTCTGAGACTCCTACCCCTTCAGGAGCTGAGGGCAAAGCCAGCCCACAAAGCCACGTGGACCCCAGATGGGATTCCTTATGGGGAAACAAAAATGGAAAGACAACTGTTAAGAAATGTACTCCCAAACAAACTCAAATCCCTAGGTATGCCCAGGCCTGATTCATCCTAGCCTATCAAATTATAAAAGCATTAAAATCCAAAATCTACTTGTCTCACCTCCTCTGAGTTCAAATTTAAATCAAATAAAGAGCTTGGTCTGTTCTTTCTCAGCAATAGTCACTCTCTCAGACCTGTGACCTGAGACCCCCACATGAATTGGGGCAGTCAACCCAGCAAAAAAAAAAAAAAAAAAAAAAAGTCTTTTTTAAGACTAGGTCTTGCTATTTTTGCCTGTGGAACCGCAGGCTCGTGTTGTCAGGGGTACCACAGACTCAAGCTAATCCCCAGCCTCAGTTTCCCAGTAGCTGGGATTACAGGCATGCACCACCACACCCAGCTATTTTTTGAGGACTAGGTCTCACTACGTGCCTCTAGTGGGACTCGAACCACGATCCCTGGCCCCGGCTGCAGCTTCCTAGGCTGTCACTTTCAGGCATGCACCACCATGCCCAGCCTCCAGCAAAACTGTTACTTGTGAAATGCAGTTCACAAACCCAACAGGGCTGGGCTCGTGTGGTTGAGATGGAGCAAACTCCATCTTTAATTGCCTCCGGCAAACTGGAGACAAAATCTAGCATTGAGATCCTCTGAAGATATGATGGCACCACTGTCCCTCCAAAAATATTTACCTATGGAAATCCCTCTTAACGAGATAGTGACCACCTATAAGCTATCCCTCTGCCCCCAATTACCTCTCAAGAATTAATATTTTAACCAATTTTATTACCCCCTCACCATTTGCCTTTCTTTGAAATGCATCCTGAATTGTACCTGCCTGACACATTTTTCCCTTTGTCAGAAACCTTTTTAAGGTCTTGTGGGAGTCATTAAAATTTGCTGGATAATGCATACTTTCATTCAGCCCCAACCTCGATGGCTGTGTCCCATCTCTCTCATCTTTCCTCTCTTGTACCCCATGTTCATCTCTCAACAGTTACTCCTTGAATACAGTGCTTGCTAAGTTTGGTGAAATCCCAGATAGAAGAAGAGATGAATGGCTCTCACCAGCATGCCCCAAAGCCAGCAACTTGCCTCTGAATTTTAACACCCATAGGAGATGTCTTCCCCCAGAAAAGGACTTTAGCTTGGTGTTTACCACAGCTGGGGATGAACATCCATTGTCTCCTACATCCATTGTCTCTTTTCTCACAACAAAGGTCTGAGACATCACTGCTTCCTGGCAAAGTCGCCAGCTCAATAAGCAGCATGCCAGGACCAGCCCTCATCTGGGATTTCTCCCTTCCTGACCAGGGGATTCCACATTTCCATTTCTTGTTGAGCTCTACGTATCAACACCTAGAAGCAACCTGATGATGAGTTTCATCTGTGACCTGCTTGGTCTCTGCAGTATTTCTGGGGAAGGCGATGCTCTTTCAGTTCCATATTTCAGTGGTTCTACCACTACTTCCCTTTCAAGGACCTGTTCATACCTAAAACTCATGCATTGAAAGAGGGCTCCCCCTTCACCTTTATTTCAGCTCTAAGATGTCCTTCTCAGAGCCCCGTCTGAAGTTGCTTTGATGCCTCTTCATGCTGTGCCCCTCGGGGCCCAGGGAGGTTCATCAGCCCCTGTGTCCCTGCAGGTGCCATCTTTCCTGGGTCCCCTCTGCTTTTGAACTCTGTGAAGTTTTCACACATTAACTCAGAGCACTGGAAATATCTACTTTCTCCCCATCTGCATCACCTTAAAACTCAGAAACATGTGAATACTTTTGCTTTTGAACATACAAATTTGAGGTCCTTTGTCCATATCCCAGTTTTTGAAGTATTTACCTCTCCTTCACAGGATCTTGTTTTCAGGGTCTTAATCCTGCCTTTAATACCAGAAATAGTCTATTTTGGTGTAAGCTAAACCGCACAGTCCATTCCCTTAGCCAAGATGACTGGTGGGTGTGTGAACCAAGCTTGTCCTCTGAGGAACCCCAAGACTTGTATGGCAACCCTAAGAAAGGCATTCTGTCTCCTCTACTGGTTCCTGGGCAGCTATCCTAGTAGGCTAGGTGTATAGGCAAGAATACAGGAAAATAATTGTCTTTCTATAGGGGTGTGTATGTGTATGTGTGTAAGATTTCCTTTTTCCTTCTTCACTGGATCCCCATAGATTCCAATAGGTTCCTTTTTCTCATTTGAGTTCTGAATTTTCAGCACTTGGATTATGACCTGGTGGTGATGTGCGTGCGCACACACACACGCTGGTGGAAAAGCCTTGTCCTTTAAGGATGAGTTTTATTTTTTTTAAGCTAGATGGTTTGAACCAAAAGTAAGCAGCTACATGACCAGTTTGAATAGCAACATTTCTGGTTTATTTGAAAGGGGAGCTTTTACTCGGGAGTGGTTTCCTTATTATTAAAATGCCCATCTGAAGGCAGCATCGCTTTTTGAACAAATATATCCATTTCTATTCATTGTAAGATGGGGTTTTCTGAATCTCATCTTTGTGACTCTGACTTTTCTCTGACATTTAATATTTTGATTCTACTGAATTATCAAAATAGCTAATCCAGAAAGCAGCTTTAGCCCTTGAACATTCCTTTTTCTTTCTTTTTTTTTTTTTACTTTAAAATGCTTACCTTTTTTTCATGAATTTTTTTTTTTGTTATTGTTTGTATGCATCACTCATGTTTGTTAAGTTATTGTTCCCTTTAGGCATAATCCACCCCTCTCCCCACCCCCTAGCCCCCTCTCTGGTCATTCCATTTCCTCTGGCTTCCAGTTGTTGGTTGATGTTTAGCCCATTGGTCTCTTCATTTGCTTTTCTGGGGCAGTGTCCTCCTAGGTGAACTCCACGTTCCTGGGGACATTGCAGACCAGGTTGACCAGATCTCCATAAATAGCCTTGGGCCAGGTGGCCTATCTGAGAGTGTAGGAAAACCTCCTGCCTGAGGCTGAACATTCTTAAGGACTAAAGCCTGGGTTTACTTTGTCAATTTGCCAAGGCAGCCTTGCAGGCTCCCAGGTTAACACCTGTGTGTGACATCACCCCACAGGGCCTTGTCAGGATGAGAAGGTGAGGGCAGGTTTTGCTTAGTCTGGCACCCTCAGGCAGCCAAGCAGGACAGAAGGCCAGATGGTCCCCTATCTGTGTGGCCTCTCCCATAGCTTGAACACATTTGGAGTCAATTTCCATTTTATTATATTCGAATGAACTGTTACTGCTTCCTTTTAACTCTCAAAATCCCCTTTTCATCCATTCCAACAAAGGACATCGATATAATAAAGCTTGACAAGAATCACTTAATCCATCTGTTTTTCAGGAAGTTCTTTTCAACAGTCATCTAAAGACATCAAATTCTTCCAGTTAAGTTTTCTTCAGTAACTTAAATTCTGATTTTTTATATAAAAAGTAACAATTATTTTTAAGACTGTGGTAAGAAGCATAATATAGATCTTATCTGCGTCTTCTGAAGCAGCGTGACTTCTGAAATGACTGGAAATAGGACATGAGAAAATCTGATTCTTTAATAATCTGACCAGCTTTTCTACAAAAATGCTGATAATTTTTTACAGAGGAACAAATAAGGCGATTTTTCCTTGGGGTTTGAAGTCCTTCATCCAAACTGGAAAATGACAAAGGTTCTTTCATAGCATCTTTCCTCAGAGAGGTATTAAGAGTGGCCACCTTATATATCTTGTGAGACAATTGTGAAGCTAGAGAACATACATTTTTCATGTCGAAACAACTTTATTAAACTATACTTGATATACAGAAAACAACATATTTAATAACAATTTGATGCATTGGGAGATAGCTATACATATGCAACTATGAATTTCCAAGTGCCGGGTGGAGTCCACTTTTTCTCCTTTTGTAAACAAAGTGATGAAAACAATTGTAAGAGACTTTGTCAGCTTTTAAAATGCTTTGATCATCAGTGCAAAAAAATGAAAGAACATGATTGTTATGAGTCTACATTAAGAGTCAAGCTAGTGAGTAGGAATCCATTTCAAACTTAATTTCTAAAATTTCTCTTGATTAAAAAAAGTGCCTATTGTATGGCAGTAAACAAAAGACAAACAGATGCAGTCACATGGCGTGCCCTGGACACAACGTAGGATGCAGAAGGCCAATCTCCATGCATGGCAATGAGTCATCAAAACCAGAGGCCACTGCACTTTTATCAAGGGTGTTTGTCCTGAAAGTTGTCCAATTTCCTCTTGAAAAAGAGAAATGCACTGAAGGGGCATGGGTAGAGTTTAAGAGTGTGTCAGGATTCCACAGGGCAAGGAGGAAATTGGTAGCAGTGATTATGGGAAAGTCAGTCTCAGGGGAAGGAGGGGAGTTTGAAAAGGGACCCTTCTGCGGGCCAAAAAGGAGAGGCCAGCAGAGCCATGTGACAGCGGTGATGTGGAGAAATCAGTGCTAACATTCATGGAATGAATGTACAGCTGAGAAACCTATCTGCGGAGGGCACTAGAGAGCCAGCTTCAACTCTCTAAGAAAGTATCTGATTTTTTAAAAAATAAGCACATAAAACTAAAATTTAGACAGCAAGCCTAGTCATCTAACCATCTAAAAGACCCTGATTTGTTCGCTGTCACTTGCCTGTTGGAGAGAAGACCAGTAACAACAAATGTCCTCTGCCATCTCATGGTTGAAATGGCCCAGAGGAGCTGTGAGGCTCAGGGTGAGTGGGGATTACACTGCAAAGAGCTTGTTGAAGCAAGGCTGACAATAGGTCTTGTCATTCTGCTCCCTGAAGATGCCCTTGGACAACTGCGTCAGACAGAAGGCACACACAAAGTGCTCGGGGTGGAACTTGTAGCCCATAGCACTGATGCAGCGGCCAGTGATGGGCTGCATGCATCCATGGCACAGGGTGCCCTGGCGCTGATGGTAATGCAGTTCACAGAAGGGACGGCCATCCAGTTCAAAGAAGGAGCCAGTAGAAAAACTGCTGAAGCAGTCCTGGGGTGGAAAGAAGAGAAAGACATGGCATGGATGTCAAGAGCTACAATGTCTGCAGAACAAACCTGTCAGCCTTGAAATCCTTGCCAGCTACCTGCCAGGTGCAAAAAATTCTCCTGGCTCCTCAACACATGAAAGTTAGACTATCACCCTCTTGCAAAATGGACAAGCAAAGGCCCATGCCAGGTGCTGGGTTTTGTATTTCAGGAAGCTTGCATGAATTCCTCACCCCAAGCTGTGCAACTTCTTACCAGCTATGGGTCTGTCTGAGAGAAGAGAATGCGTGCCTTCCCCTAAATGCAAAAGATGACTGAGTGTACAGACCCCACAAACAAAGCATTCCGGGTGCCAGACAGTGTCCATGGCTGAAAGGTAGTTTTCCAACACGGGGCGGTTGCAGCCACCACACTTAGGTGAAAACATGGCCAAGAAGTCTTTTTGGCAGTATGGCTTCTTGTCTTTCTCATGAAAGCCTGGGAAAACAAAACCGAAGATTCAGTGCTGAAGTGGGAGAATTGGCCCAGGCCGATAGATCAAGCTCTTCCATACACAGTGCCCTTTATTCCCATTGTATTAGTAGTTACCTACTTCAAGGGTTGTTACAGAAGTTCATGCACTACGCCTAACTCACCATAAACATTTCATAGGCATGAAGATTGATTCCTCCTCCTGCCTTTGTACTACTAATCTGCCCCACAGTTTGACACAGCCAATCTCCTCTTGTGATTCAGGAGTCAACTCAAACATCAGCTGATCAGAAAGGCATCTCTTCAGCATGCATTTATCCCTTCATTATATTTTCTTGTTTTTACAGCATTTGCCATTATCTGAAATCTTCCATGCAGTGGCTGCCTTAACTGAAACACTAGCTCTGAGAGAAACTAGATATTATTGGTCTTGTCACATTATGTCTCCAGTATCTAAAATAACATCCAGAGGAAATGTTTGAAAATAAAATATTCTTACATATTAATTTTCAGGTGTATGTAAGATAATTGACTTCTGGATGTATGAAGTTCTCCTTAACCAGGGAATGAGAAAACATTCACAAATATGGTTCAAATTCCAAATGTAAGTTAAAGATTAATACATTTAGCTCCATTTAAAAAATGTAATCATGATTTATACTTGACCATCAAAAGCAAAAGGACAAATTGAAGAAAATATTTGCTAATTGTATTACAGAAAAATGTAATTCATGCAGAGTTCCTACATGTATGTATTTCCATCTTTGTTTTTATCATTAAAAAACACACAATCTTTAAAAAATCAATTGCATTGAAACAAATCAGATTATCAAATTGGTAATATCACCAAAGGAAAATCATAATTCATTCTAGTGCCTTTAAAAAGCAGTGTTTTGACTATATCATCCTATTAGATACACTTTTTTTTTTTTTTTTTTGAGACTAGGTCTTGCTATTTTTGCCCGTGGAACCGCAGGCTCTCGTTGCCCGGGGTACCACAGACTCAAGCAATCCCCAGCCTCAGCTTCCCAGGTAGCTGGGATGACAGGCGCACGCCACCACGCCCAGCTATTTTTTTTTTTTTTTTGGAACCAGGTCTCGCTACGGGTCCCAGGCGGGACTCGAACCGTCGAACCGCGATCCCTAGCCCCGGCCGCTTCGTAGGCTGACGCTTATAAGCACGAGCCACTGTGCCCGGCCTTATTACATACACTTTAAAAACAAAAAAGAGAGAGGTGTAAAGAAATCTTAAACTGCTTCCAATAATCTTGTTATTGACAAGGTTTACATTATTTTAATATGTTACTATAGGTGGGTTTACAGTTAAGCAAATAATTACAGTAATGTAGTAATGCAATTGGCAAGAAAATTTTTCAGTGTGGAAGGAAGAACTTCAGTTTAAAATAAAATAAGGGGGAACTTTACACTTAAATTAGAAATATCAGTATGAACTCATCATTTATCTTTATGTTTAAGAAATGGATTCTAAACTCTGTCTAGTAAATAACCTCAGAGCAACAATATCCCAGGAGGAATGGACATCCTATCACCCAGAGTGTGGTTTCTAAATACAATTTCCCAATGAAAGCCAAGTCTCCTTAAAGAACGAATGATTCCAAGAATGGACAGGATTGACAAGACAAACCTGATACATCTTTGTGTGCCAAGAAGCCAGAAAGATATTGCAGATTACTGGTGTCACATCAAAAGGATATGGTAACCTACTTGAAGGGACTAGGACTCTCATAAAACAATTTGAGCATGAAAAAAATGACTGCAATTCATCAAAACATCAACTATGCATAACTCCACAATTCATAATAACATTTTGAAAATTAAAACTTGTTAGTCTCTACTGGCATTGTCAACGAACCCACTCATTATTCTTAAGATTACTCTTATCAAGAGAACGGTCAAGCATTTATCCTATCCTTTCTGTGTGTCATTTATTTCAAGATAACCAAATGGTGACAGAAAATTACTTTTTATATAATTCCAGTTGATAAATATATAAATAGGAAGATTATGATTTAGTCACCTAGATCATTGAATGTAGACAATAATCATTAATAGGGAACTCTTAAATGGACAAGTCAGGCTGACCCTGCTTGAAACCGTATGAATCTTAGCATCAGGAAAAGGAGTTCACCGGTCATTCCATTCCTCTGGATATGATTCAATAAGTACACAGAATCTGCCCTTTGAAGCCTATGGCTGCACCCTAAACCCCCGAATACTGAACCTGTACCTAATCAAGTCTCTAGATCTAAGTTAATAGTTTACAAAAATGGAGGAGATGGGAGTTGGCTAAAGCAAATAAATTAAACATGAAATCATAAGGAAGCAACTGGTCAACTCAAGGGCATGGGACACTTTGCAGAACACAGGTTCCAGTTTCTTAATAAATCAATGGTAGAAAAAAGTGGAAAAGGAAAGATTGTTACAGAATTTTAAGTCTGAGAAAAATATCAGTCAAATGGAATGCTTATGCCTTGCTAAGATCCTGATTCAAACAGACAAGTAATGACATTATTTAGGAATATGTTTGGGCTGCCTCTCTTATGTTGTTGGAGTATATAAATATTTTGTGTAGTTTAAAAATTAGCCCCTTGTCAGGTGCATGATGTGCAGATACATCCTCTCCATCTGTAGGTTGCCTTTTTGTTTCTGCGACCGTTTCTTTTGTGGCACAAGATCTTTTTAATGTGATTCATCTCCTTTATTTTGGCTTTTCTTTCCCTGGCTGTTGGAATTGCATCCCCAGACATTGTTGCAGTTGATGGTCAATAGTGTACCACCTATGCTTTCTTTTAAGTATTTTATGGTTTTAGATCTTAAATTCAGACCTTTAATTCACTTTGAATTAATTTTTTGTATACAGAGTTAAGAATGGACCTAGTTTTATTGATTGTCCATATTTAAGTGGGTTTATTTCCTGGCTTTCTATAACGATCCACTGGTCTGTGTGTTTCTGTTTTTGTTTCCATACCACACTGTTTTGATTACTATTGCTAGTAGTACAATTTGAAGTCAGTCAGAAAATATGAAAACTGGGAGCAGAAATTTTGGTTTTAGTCACTATAACATTGGCACTTAGGCTAGTACCTGACACATACTTGTAACTGCCCTGTAAATTCTTACCAGTCAGCAGATATGGAAATAATATTACAGCAACTAAATTGCCACAAACTTCTGAAACACAATTAGCTCCAAAAGTATGTTGTCCTTTAAAGTCTCATTTCAGTATTAACTAGGGTAAACTTAACAGGTAAACTTTTCTGGCAAGAACCCTCCTTAACATTTAGTTGGAAAGTCTGTCTCACATGAAAATGATGATTCGCAACCCCATTTAGGTATCCCTGCTTTGAACTGATTCCAACCATGGCTCTACCTAGGGTACTAAATTAAAATTAGACTCTTCACAACAACCCTCCCATTTAACAAATGGGAATAGGGAGACTCAGCAAAATTGCATGCTCTAATATCTCCAGTCAGTCAGTCTTATGCATCTAAGACTCCAATCTCAGCCTTATTAGCCTAACTTGAATGTAACACTCCTGATTTAAGTGCATCCTGACCTTGACCTGTGAGAAGATGTGAAATCAGTTGAACCCAATAATCATTAATGAGTAGTTCTGTGAATTATGAGGTCTCTGCCTGTACCCCCACTAAATCTGCATGCAAGCAAAGTAAGTACAAGTCATTGGAAAGCAACCTGTTCCAGAAACACATTTTTTTCCTAAAAATCTCCTTTGATAGTAGAATCCAGATTTTTTTTTTTTTTAAAAAGGAAGGTGGAGGCAACAGAAACAGTCAAGGATTAAAACCTAAGTCATATAGCTGAGTTTGTCCATTCTCTCTGGTCATTTTTTTTGTTATGCCTTGCCTAGTTCAACTATGTGTTTTCTATCAAAGGGCCATTTAACAGACTTCCAAGACTTTTAGATTGACGAGTAACTTCATAATTTTATCAACTGTTTTGAATTCTTCTAAAGCTCTGAGACACAGAACTCATTTTTAGCAAAGAATTTCTAGAACCTGATCATCTGCAATTGGTACAGAAAGGCCTACCACTTATGACCACAAACCACACATCACCACCTGCCTCACTCTTGCACAGCACAGTAGTCCTCAAAGCTTAATGTGCATCCATCCCCGCCCCCCAAGAGCTTGTCGAAATGCAGATGGCGGGGCCCTCGGCCCAGAGTTACTGACTCGGCAGGGTTGAATGGGGCCTGAGAACCTGCATTTACCACAAGTTCCCTGATGATGTTGATGCTTCCTAAAGGAAATGACATAAAGCTGAGTGTGCCTAGACGTAGGTGTTGCCTGAGACCATTATAAGACATGCTAACTGACCTAGGAATGACCTTCATCTCAGCTTTGCTGGGTGGCTGTTCTCAGGAGTGAGACAGCAGGGAAATAACAGCCTCTGTTTCAGCTCAGATGAGTCTCAGGAGAGGCATGAGAAGCAATCAGCCAAACTTGCTATGCTACCCCTGCATTTAGAAATCCAATAAATGGAGAAACTTTCTGCACTTACTTCCCTGCAGGCTCACTCTGGGGCCAACTACCCCTGGAGAGCAGATGAGAAACACTAACAATTAGAGATGCCACCAGCTCTGCACCTCAGGGAAAACTGGGAAGCACCTGCCTGGCCTGGATAACGAACAATTAAAAAGGAACATGTGGGTGCTAAGGACCGGGTCCCCCAGGGAGAATGCAGAGGCCTGACAGGCTCACAAACCTGAGCTTTAAAAAGGAATTCTCTGAACAGAAGCCAAAATGCAGATGAATTTAATTTCCCAGAAGAACAGGAAGGCTGTCACTAGAGAAACTGTGTGTGTGTGACAATGTGAGTGGGGTGAGACAGGATGCCACCTCATTAATGAGCTAGCCACCCAGCAGGGACCCATGGAGAGGAAGCAAGGGATGAAACCAAAAGACAATCCAGAGGAACTGTGGACTTGACTAAGAGCTGTTTATTTTTATGGTTTTCAGTGTCTCCATCCATGTGTTTTAAAAGTGACTTCAGGTGGAGCCACGAAGTCCTGTCTGTTTAAAGAGACCCAAGTTGTGAGCACAAGTCATGAGCAGGGAGTCCCAGGTGCCCTTGCGGTGCCAAGGACAGGATATGGTTTCTGTATCTGACTCATGTCTCTTCATAACTTGTTTTTCTCAGTAGAGAACTAGGTTTGCACCGGCTGTCTGTTGTCAAACCATGATCCTCACAGCCGATGGCCCCACTGCAACAGACCTCCATGGCTTCCCATACACTAGAAGTTTATCATGACATCATTTCATCTGCTGTGGCTTAAATCTCAGTGAAAAATGCCACTTAACTAAAGCGTACTCCAAAAATGCAGGACCTAATGATTTGTGAAAAGCCCCGTGCAACTTCAGTGAACAAGCAAATTACTACAAAGTTCTTTGCCAGTGAGTTATGTCAGTACTACTGGCTCTGAATTTATCCTTTAGTAAAATGTATTGTGTGGCTACCAAGGCAGGAAAGGGGAACACCAGCAGAAGGATGGAGTCTCTTCCCTACATTCCCAGCAATGCAGGGAAATGTAGATGATGTGGGGGAAATGTGCAACTGCAGAAAGGAGACCTGGTTTAAGTTCCAACTTTTTGACTTTGTAGGTGTATAAAGTAAATCACCTCGCCTCCCTGGAGGCCCAGAATCTCTGCCTACAACTAGTTAAAATATGGAGTAAAATGACTCCTGTAAGGTTGTGGTGGAGATTAAATGAACAGTTTGGAGGATACTTCATAACGTGTCTGGCATTTAGGAGAGTCTCCTGCTGAGAAAGGACAGGACATGTGGGTTAGTTCCGCTCCCTCCTGGAACACAACTAACATGGTCGTTTAGAAGAACACCCAGAAAGAAAAAGGGAAAAGGGAATGAGATGTGTTGATGCAACAGCAGTAACATTTTCCAGAATGTGAAGAGGATAAAGGTCACCTACTAGCTTGGCAGAGATAAAAACAGAACTTGTACCTTTACAGAGGGTAGATGCCAGTAAAAGCCAAGCCCTTCTGAGCTACACGGCATTAGAGGGGCTCAGGAACTGATTACATCAAATAGCCTTTATGTCATTCATGGCAACATGAATGAAGCTAGAAGGAATCATGCTAGCAGAAACAAGTCAGAAAGAAAAAGAGAAATACTGGATGGTCTCACTTATATGAGGGATAAAGGGAAAACAAATAGACAAGAAAATTTTTAAGCTAACTTTCAGCAAAATTGAAGCATAGAGCTTGAATCCCAGCCTAGGAAAGGAAGCCGAGACTAGGAATCACTTGAGTCCACAAGTTCAAGACCTGCCCAGAGCAACATAGCAATACCTAGTCTCAAAAAATAGTGGGTGTGGTGGTGCGTGCCTGTAATACCAGCTACCTGGGAGGCTGAGGCTGGGGACTGCTTGAGTCTGTGGTACCCCCAGCAATGTGAGTCTGCGGTTCCCCAGGGCATATGGCAAGACCTAGTCTCAAAAAAAAAAAAAAAATTGAAGCATGGAACATGGGGAAGGGAGTGGAAAGTGGGAGTGAGAGGGCGTGCTGGTTCATGAGTGATAAGATAGTGGGCGAATCCTGGGGTAGATAATGATGTAAAAATAAAACAAAACAAAAATAATAATAAGTTGTTAGAATAGATGCCCCCATTCCAACATACAATGCAGGGATCCTTTCTGGCAATACCAAACTGAGGCATTTCAATAACCAGGGATACTGGGGACCAGGAGGAAAAACAAAGCTGTCTATGAAAGAAGGAGAATTAAATAAAAGTGGACATGCTGACTGGTGAAATCATCTCCTTGGTTAAACTGATTCAAGACAGGAGACCTCACGTATAGTCAGTGTGAGGGCGCAAGCCTATAATTCCAGTGCTGGGAGGCTGAGGCCAAGGATCGCTTGAGTCTGTGGGTTTAAGACTACCCTGGGCAACATAATGAGACCTAGTCTCTAAAAAATAGCTGAGTGTAGTGGTGCAGGCCTGTAATCCCAGCTACCTGGGAGGCTGAGGCTAGGGATCACTTGAGTCCACAGGTTCAGTACTACCCAGGGCAACATAGCAAAACCTAGTCTCAAAGAAAGAAAGGGAAGGGAAGGGAAGGGAAGGGAAGGGAAGGGAAGGGAAGGGAAG
>PVHY01012578.1:22296-44133 GCA_004024945.1 Uropsilus gracilis | reverse complement strand
TTTTTTTTTTTTTTTTTTTTTTTTTGTTTCCCAGACATATAAGTTTACTAAAACCTCTGCTATACTTTCCAGGTGTTTTTTTCCAAAGTTTTATGAGCCTTATGTATCACACAAATTAAGAATCAGCTATTGCCTTAAGGGAAAAACCTGCTGTGCAGTGTCATTTTCTGAACTTCTCTTCCCTTTTCCTGCTTTGGCATCTCCAAACTCATGTATACTTCTGCATACCTGCAAGATTGTCAAAAGATTTTCTGGCTTCTCTGATTGTTGAGTAACTTTCTTCTATTCTGTTTAACTTTACTCTATCTGTGCCAGGAACCAATAAATAGCCTAAAGAGAAAAAATGGGATAAAAATGGTTGAGTTTTCTTCAATGAATTTTCCTTTTCTCTAAGACTTTTGTCTCTCATGTCCTGACACCAAACAGACATCTCTTCAATGCGATCAAACAGATTTACTCTGCATTTATTTTTCTACAAGTCATTCTATCACAACCTGAAGAGAAATCTTCTATAAAATTTAATAAAAACAGGTTTGATTATGAACACTCACATGCCAAAAATTATATATTTTTTATTTGATTACAGTTATTTACATTTATTATTTCTAGTGGTCAGAGTATTCGCATGATATCATTTTGGTTGTGCTCACAGTAATGAAATAACTAATGACACTGTTGGTAACAACAGTGACACACTTTTTGGAAGGATAAAACTTTGTAATAGTAAACAATATTTACTACCTTTTTTTTTTTATCAATTCATTCCGATAGTTTATTCTCTGTACATTGTCCCTATGAGAATATGGTAGACTAGAGTCAAGGAGGCCTCTCTGATTCTGATGTTCCAGAAACCTAAGACTTCATTAAAAAACTTAGAAAATGTGAGACCTCCATACAACTATTGAAAGAAAGAAAATGAGGAGACTCTCCCCACTTTAAGGTAAACAGTAATTTCTCTGAATCAACAGTAATGAGAGAGCGATGAGGAAGAGATTGATGAAATAACAAATGCTGTTGGTGTTGTGTCCTAACTATTTCAGAACTTACCAGTCTAACTTCCAACTGTCAATACCTGCAATTCTATATCTAAGAATCTTTCTGAGGCTTCCAGATTCCATTTTGCCTTCATTTGTGGCATATTGGAAGTGCCGGTAAACCAAAAACAGATAGGAGTCATCATATGACAACTCCAAGTCCCAATCCATGAGTTGCATATTCTACACCAGTTCTATGACCCTTTTGTTACTCCTTTTTTAAATAAAAGAAATATTTTTGTTGTGTTTGTGACATTAGACTACTTTAAGTAAAGGATGCTCTTCTGTGTTGCCTGATATCTATTGTTAGAACACTGTACTCAATACTACCCAAGTAATACTTGGTTTATTTCTTGTTTATTTTAACAATTAGCACATTAATTAATTGCTATATAAATTTAATTATCATAAAAATGTATATTGTAACAAATGTAGGATAAAATTGCTTTCATAAGTTTTTATTTTAAATATATAGTCAGTCACAGTCATTATTTCTCTGTTGAATATTAAATTTTGGTCCTCACTTTTAAGTGAGCTTAGATCTAAAGTAGCTTTTTTCTAAGATGACTGTCTAAACATTCTTGGAGGAGCAGCAGGTCATTGTAGAGGAGAATGTCTGGTCCTTACAAGATTTCTGAGGACATCCCTAGGGTTGGTCTCTACAGTCATCAAACTGGAGTTCAGATTCTAGCTACTCCTTTGGCCTCAGCTTTGGGACACCATTACCAAGTCACATCTTTGGAAAACATAGCCTAGATTTCTAGCAAGTGATAAACATTGAGTTAATGTCAGCTCCTAACAAAATTATTAAAATTATTTGCCACTAGTAATTCTATTTAATATGCTTGCCTGTTAAATGTTGTATCAGTTTTACTAAAATTAAAGCAGTAAATATTATGTTTTTGCCAGTTTCCAAAATAACTAAACAATGAAAAAAATTGAGTTAAAATAGCTTCTCCACCTTTTAAAGGAAATATATATATAATTCATATAGAAATATCAGAACAAGAAAAGTAGTAAGAAATATAAAAAGGAGATGGTTGAACCTGGGGGGGGGGGAAGCAAAATAAAGGAAAAGTAAATTAATTAATACAATAAAAGTAAATGGTGGAAAAGTCCTATTCTAAATGACAAATACAAAGTGAAACATATACTCTAATTAGAAATTCTAGGTTTCTAATAAATGTCAAGAAATTCTGTTTAAAAAAGGACAAATAAAAACTAGGAAAATACTAAACATGAAAAAAGGCAGGTATATGGTATTTCTGTTCATAGAAAGTCAGATTCCATGCATATTATATAAAAATAGATGAGAAATGGAATAATTTTACAAAATTATATAAGTTATAGTCAAATACAAAATTAAAGCAGACAATGACATCAATGTGTCTCAAAATATAGAAAAAGGTTCTGAAGATGATCAGAGTTGTTAATAAGCTTTAAATGCAGATATACACACGTATCAGTTGATAGCATATTGAGTATGAAAATAATAGCCAACTCTTAGCTTCCTTTCTTCAGAATAGTTTCCCAGCCAATAAGCACTTGTGAAATAGACCTTTCTGAGTCCTGAGGTTACCTACAGAACTTAGGGATCCTGAAAATCTCTAAAATCAGGTTTCCCATCTTCAGCCTTGACCAGTGTTTTCTGGGATTCATTAGAACATTGCTTGAATCATTGTCATGGATCACAACCATGTGACCCACAGTCCCTGAAACAAGAGAGACAATAAAACAAGCTACATCTGTCCAACCCTCTGCACTGCATCACAGTTCACCGAGTCAGGGCAAGGGGGTGTCCACCACCTGGGCATCCCATTCTTCAGTCACCTGAGGAGAACGCTGGCAGACTCGCCTGGCAGGCACATGCAGGAAGATTGCCTCAGGAGCAACTGGCACAGGAGGAAGCAGCTGAGAGTTGGAAAGAATGGGCAGGGACAAGTCCAGGCCTCAGTCCTCAGTGTCTGTCATAGATTTTACTTCTGACTATTTTGGTGCATGTGATTTCCAGTGCTAGCTGTGCAGTGACTCATATCACAGTGTATGCACAAACTAAAAATGTTTCATCAGTTTTTTAGAATGTTGACATAAAGCTTGATTTGAAACAAAAACTATTCATATTTCACATTTATTTCGACAATGCATTTTTTAAAGAAAAACAAAGGCAGTCTATTAAAAACCTTAACTCCTGTTGTAGAAGTTTAAATAGTTATCTACAAGTTTATATTTTTCTTATTTATTTAAACAAAATTTGGGAACAATGAAGTATTTGAAACTGAATGCATAAAAAAATAAGAAATTAATCTTAAAAAGTTTTGTCTAAAATTGTATGCAATATATTGCAGGAAAATTTTAAATTATATTCTTGGAAGTTAATAAAAGAATGACTATACTTAACCTGATAATTCAGTATTTATTATATAACATTAGTTTCTAAAATAACACTTGATATACATAAGGCCAAGCAATGAAAATAATGAGACAGACACATACAAAATAATCTGTCTACATTCCGAATTGAAAGTCACATACCTGTTTTAAAGCTTGGTATGCCATTTAAAATTTATTTTTGTAGCATAATATAGCTAAACCTACATGGTATCAACTTAATGACTGTTTTCCTCCCTGACATGCTTTAATAACATGTATAAGGTCTTATCACTGTCCTGTTCCTGTGCTTTCAGCATCTCATTTGTATGCAAATTCTCTTATATGCAACTTATTCTCTGGTAAATGCAACCAGCGAATTGAGTGCCTCTGTAATTATATTCCATCCCTGTCTACCTTATTTGTTTCTTATTATATCACGGCGGCAGTCCCTCTTCATGTTCCAGTCATGAATTACAGTCAGTCCCATAGCAATTCCTCTTTTGTGAGTGATGGGCTGCTTGCCCTCCCTAACCTGAGGCCTTACTTTACCCACTTACCAGTATTTTCTAAATCAAACTGGAGAGATTTGTTCCTTCTTCTGTTGTTTTTTATGAGCATTTTATTTTTTATACATATAGATAAATTGTTCAACTAGTTAACTTAACCCCCTCTTACTGCCATTCCATGTTTGTTTTTTGAACTACTAAAATATAAAGTAGAATTACTTTATGTTCATGTGCATGTTTGGGGTTTTGTAGTAAGGCTGAGAAATCTAATGAAAATTTCATGCAGAAGGTAACCCAAAGAATAAACATTATACTTTAGAATTATATATAACTATAAACACAATGTATATACCTATCTATATATACTTAAAAGCATATGTGAATAAAGTGTGTGTGTGTGTGTGAGACAGACAGAGAGAGAGAGAGAGAGAGTCATGGTGTGGGAGTCTGGGTATGTGTATATGGGAGAGAGAGAGAGAAGTAGGGGCTGCTGTGTGTTCTCTGAGACAGTAATGCCTGTCTTTGAACCCTAGACCTAGCATTAATTATTAGTGTAACCTTGGACAATCACTTAAACTAATGTACTTCATTTTTCTACTGGTAAAATGAGGAGAAGAGTATAAGGCATTCATTTCATAAGGTTTCTGTGAGGATTAAATTTATTTTTACATATGAAGTGCTTTCTGATGAATTATATTCAATAAATGTCAATTATTTTTATATCACATAGGTAAACAATTGATATAAATAAACATAACAGACATTGATTAGATCATCTAGTCACTCAATGAAAATTGGTAGTACCTGTTGAGTTTTAGCTATGCTACAAGACTCAGGGAGATGTGAAGTTGAAGAGCATGCACTCTCAGATGTAAATATCAGATCCTGCAGTCCTCCTGGGACTCCCCAGGTGTCCCAAGGACTCCTCCTTCAGTACCTTTTCTTCTTAGTATCTACTTGGCACCTGGATAGAGTAGGCCATCAGCATCCACTCTGGCTGGGAATTATCAAGACCCTAGTTAGCACTAGTCAATCCTTCCTCATCTACTACCATCTGAGCTCTTCTACTGCTCTCTGTGAAATTGCAGGAGTCTCAATTGTGCTTTTCCATCCCAGCTACAAGAGCTCACTCATGTGGTCTGTCAATGTCCAGTATCTACAGTTAGTGTAGATATGTGGTCAAGTCCTGCCAGATAAGACAACTGTATTTTGTGGTCTCATTTCCTGTCATACAGCTTGAAATGGTTGTAAGAAGCAAGGCTTCCCTGCAGAGTGGTCTGGAGAACTTTGCATAGTAACAGAGAGTAGGCTCAGCAAAGCAGCATAACAAACAGATCTTCCTGGGTGCAGGGGTGAAATCCACCTTCTTGTGAGGAGGAGCAGGGCACCTTTGGAGTGGGCTTTCTGTACCTATTTATGTGCAGAGCATTTGCTCGCATCACTTCTGCCATCCTTCCTCACTATTGGCTCCAAACACACCCAGTAGCATCACTTCTGTAAAGGACTTTGCAGTATACCTGTTTGGGTCCCATCCCGTGCCTGTGGGAGCTCATGTGTGCTTCCCATTTTACAAATAAGGAAACTGGAACTGTAGGATATTATAACTTGCTTAAGGTCACATAACATGATAGTTAATACATGACATTATTTGAACTCAGAACTATCTTTACCCATCTGCAGTCTAATAATCTTTTCATACATATACTTGCTCAACAAATATTTATTGAGAGCCTACTATGTGTGACAGGTGACACAGGGACAGGTATGTCACCTGGAGAAGATGCATGACTAAGTAATTGGTCTCTTGGAGAAGATGTATGACTAAGTAATTGATTGTAATTAAGTGTGCTGGGTGTTGTGTCAGAAGAAGTACCTTTATTAAACATTATGCCAGATATTTTGCCATAGGCTGGAAATAAATTCGGATGAATCTGTGACCATCCCTGTGTCCAGGGACCTGTTGCTGCTCACATTCTCTGTTTGCCTTCTCATCTAGCTACTTGCCCAGAGCAAGGCCAGCTAAAAGAGCAGAGGGAGCTGCTCTTGGTGAAGAGTATGGCCAGGCTTAGCTGACTATTCCCTGCCAAAACCAGGGCGGTGAGGAATAGATTATAAAAGGACAGTGGCAATTCATAGCCCCGAGCATCCTGCAACCCATCAGTGGTATGTTTTTGCTGGGTGAGATGTAGGGGAATGAGTAGAGGGGAAGAGGAAGCAACCTGGTAACTCTTAAGAGTTTCACACATAAAGTCAGCAGGAAATGCATTTTTTGAACTTTGTTACAAATGTACATTAAAGAATTATTATTTTCTAACTGAAGGCATTCTGCTTTATGGGGTAGCTTTCCTTGATAAGAAGTTTATGATTTTACAAGGGGTTTCAGAATATATGATAAACAAAAAAAACCACCAGACTTTATTCCCCCCCACTTAGTAGGCACCTATTATGTTCTATACAGGTGTGGTGGTTTTAATTTATACAATCACTACATGAGGTGGGTGAGAAACTGAAGTTAGGTAACATACCCAAGGAACCACAACCATTAAGTTGTAGAGGTGGCATTCAAACCCATATCTCTCATGCCAGAGCCCACCCTCTCAACCATCAAATCACCCATACTATATCCAACAAAGAGACAATGACTCCAGTGAGTAAGGGATAATGAATAATATCTCCATGACTTGCATCCATAATTAATTCTGACCCAGAGAAAAATAATGAGGAAGAGTTAACATCTATGAGGATTTTCCAGAATATCAATGAAAGTAAAGACTTCCCTGAAAGAGTACATAGACTGGTAAAAGACAAAGTGACCTAAAGTAGCTTGGCATTCAGTAAACAACCAGTGAAGTGGTAATGTTGGGTGGTGAGGAGGGAAGTATGGAGCAAGTATGATAAGAGGATGTTGGAGAGAGCAGAGTCTATCACATCAAATACCTTGTCTACCAGCAAGGAACTTTGGATTTTTCTACAGGATGCCCCTGAAGGTTAAAGGGATGAGGATGGGGTGATAAGATAATGTTTCCATTTTTGCAGTCTCTTACAAAAAATATTTGGAAGCAGCTTGTAAAATACCCTGAATTCTGTAACTTGGGAGATGTGTTTAGTTGTCAGGTGTGTCCATAATTCTGATGGTGCACTGAAGAAGTCTTCACAACATAGTCTTAGTAGATGTATAATTCACAAATGATCACCATACAACTGTATTCATATTGTATACATTAAAACATACATAAAAGATAGACACTGAGAAAATGATGTAAAAATGCATGTTTGTCTTGGTTTAATTGAAGAGGGTAGTTTAAGGCACAACATCAATACCACTGGATGATACATTTAGAAAGGTTAGTGGTTAATTTTATGTTATGTGCATCTTACTTCAATAAAGATAAATAAGTAAGTCTAAGTAGATATGCAAATTTTGTCTTCCTACACCTTAATGAATCATCTTGCATGCACTGGGAACATAGGCTTCTTTGTGTACAAATGCAGTGATAACAAGACACAGGACAAGTGCTTAATATGGGAAAGGGGAAGAAAGTATTTGAGGTAGAATTGACTGGGTTTCTGAATGAGGGGTGAGCAGCATGTAATAATGGGAAAAGGTAGCAAATTCTAAATTTCTGGTTTGAATTTACAAGAAAGATTATTTGCCCTAGCCTGGGACCTGATAAGGTAATACTCATATTGGATGGAGTAGTTTCAAGGTCTGTACAGAAATGAACCTGGCCTGAAGATCCAGGTGGCCTGTTGGAATGATGATAACAGAGGCTCAAATCTGAAGAAGCCCTGTTTGCCAAGGACAAAACAGTAGAGCAAAAGGAGGCAAACTCTGGTATGAGAAATGGAGGAATTTGGAAATAAGGGAAGGAGGATTTCACAGGACACATAAAAGTGATATCAAGGGGTTTAATCACAGAACAGGCTCTCATTTGGCCAATGGAAACTGAGGTGCTTGAGGCATGTCGTACAAGATAAGACTCATAAAGACCTGTGAATGTATGGATATCGGCTTAGGAAACAGCATCTAGAGACTGGAAAATGTTACCCATGGAAAATATTAATCACTACACTTAGAATGAAACCCAGAAGAACAAAAATTAAGACACTGGCAAAGGATTGGAAATCTGGCAATGGGGGAGATCACCTGACCCCAAGCCAGGAGAATGTGGAGTTCGGGAAAGTTCCAGAAGAAAGGAAGGGGATCAGTGGTATTAAATCTTAACAGAAAACAAAATATAAGACAGGAACTGAAAATATGTCCAAGAGCTCTTTGCTGATGTTAGTGAAAGTACTTTCAGAGATGAGGGTAGAAAGTAAAGCTTTAGGGCAAGAAACTGTACTGCTGTGGGTTTACTTAGTGGATGGAAATGAGGAAGTAAAAACCCCTCAAGCAGAACATCCTTGATTCATCTGATTCTTATTTAGCCTTCTCTCTCTGATTCTGGTGCATCTTTATTCTAGAATTTTCTCCAAGACTTACAGTCCAGTGGCGTGATAAGGTTTTGACTCTGGTAGCTTAGATGTCTAGGCAGTTCAGGAATCAGCAGAACTTCAGACAAGCTAAGTAGTCCATTAACTCAGCATACTTGGTGATAAGCCTGTATTTAAGGGGTTGTAAAATGTTTCTGGGGTTAAAATAAACTTAGGAGTTTGCATACAGTTAGGGAGAGGAAAACAATAGAGAATGTCTTCCTTGGTCTCTACAAACAGTTTCTGGTTTTTGCCAGGAGGTCGTTGGAATGGAGCCCAAGTTCTGGCTTCCAATCTTCTGATAGACATTGGCTTGCGGTGGATGAGAAGACACTGGTGAGGTATCTGGTGGGGAAATGCACTGGTGAGTTTAGTCACTCTCCTCCACACTTTCACATCCTCTATCAACACCTGCATGCTTCAGTCATGACCACACACACTCTTCCTGTTTATATAGAAAGTGCCATTCAGAAAGATTGCTCTGAGAAGGGAGCTCTGCATTCGGTCTCAGAAGAAAGAAGCTGAAATACTTATTTGGGAAAGAAAGAAAAGAAGTGTGAGAGTTGAGAGGTAAGATCAAACTGGAGAGCATGTGGGTTGCCTTGGGTGGAAAAGAAGTGGCTCTTATGTTGTACCCATCACGGGACTGCTTAGAGTGCTTAGACTACTTAGACTGCTTACAGCTTGGTCCAAGGTCGTCAGGCTTGACTAGAACATGCTCCCAACCTGCCTGTTAACATCAGCTTCAGGTAAAATCTGGGCAGATTGAGAACAGATCTAGCTCATATGGAGGAAGCTTGAACTCAAACAGAGACAGGTCACACAATTTACGTGGATGTCACATAAAGAACATATAACCTGGCTGTTGATATACTCACACCATTCATGATGGCAATTAGGGCTGTGGGTCTTATGAAAAGTGTCTGAATCTCAGTTAGACCATTAGCTACACTGCAGAAAAAGAACCCATGGCATGGCCAGAGACTGGACCCCAGTGAATGGCCCCAGTAGTGATCTCATAGAGGTCTGAAGACTGGAGGAGAGAATATGACCATCCTATGGCCACCACTGCTCATGCAGAAATAGCTCATTCTTGCTAGAAAGACCTGACAGTGCTGTTCATAATCCTTGAATAGGTCATCATGTGTATATTTGTATACACACACACACACACACACACACACACATATATATATATATATATACACATCATGCATGGGTATAGTGCACATTATATGCATATGTATATATGTATATATACACATAAACACATATACCATGCACTACAAAATAGCAATAGTGACCATATTAATAAAAAATAGAAAATAATGGAGTGAAAAAGGACTTTTTCCCTAATACATGAATACCTTATTATTCATCTTGCAAATATGTTTAGTGCATTTTATAGTTGCTTTTATTTAAAAGTGTGAAAAAAACCATGAGATGAGATGAGGATTGTTCAGTTAGTCTGAGACCTGATACTGCAACAGAAATAGCTAAAGACCAAGTGTTAACCCACAACAACAAAGAAGTGACAGGAAACTCATTCTTTGATCTTGAGAATACACACGAAGAAATCAAATTTTTTTTTAATTTTTAAAAAAAATTATGGTCTCTGCTTTTGTCAAAAGCATTTGCCCCTAGGTGCAAAGTTGAGGAAGCACACTGTGGTGGGGGTGTCAAAATTTCCCATCTCCCTGTTAGAATGAGATTATGACAGTGAAAGTAATAAATACTCAGTATTTTAAGGTTTTGACTTCATTTCTGTCAATTGCAGTTCTGAGCATTACCTGCACTTAGTATTGAGTTGTCATGCATATGTTTATATATTTTGTATTTAGTCAATAGGAAAAAAATACATTGCTCATTTGCTAAAGTTCAGGGTTTAAATCCTAACACTAACACCTCCTATGGTTTTGGGCAAGTCTCTACAACTCTATGGCATCTGTAAGGTAGGTGCAGTAATAGTCTGCCTGCTAAGTAAGAGTTAGATGAACTGGAACTTGAAAGTGCTTAGAAGTGTGGCTGGTACATTAAAAGGACTCAACAAGTGTTAGCAGCAGTTATTATTGTTATTGTTGTTATCACCACTTTTTCTAAATTAACCTGTCAGACCTGAAGGAAAATGATAGGAGGGTGGGAGAGATGGAGACTGGGAAAGGGCGAATAGTGCAGAAATAGACAGATAGGCAGTCAGAGCAGTGATTCCATCACAGGTATCACAAGCAGGAGGCTGGTAAAGGAGCAGGAGGCCACTCCCCACTAGTTATAAGTTCTGATATTCAGTGGACTTATTCCCACAAGTCCTTCCAACTCTGTGTGCCCATGTACACAGCGATTTGGAAAGCAGATATGTGTAACCATGGCCTGTAAATCACAGTGTTCAGCATGTGTTCAGTGCTTCTCATCTGTGAACATATACTCATTTGTCACAAGCTTTTCTCATGTTATTGCACCAGATTCCTATGATTATGTCAATTTTAGAAAACAGCTGAATTTTCTAGATACATTAATTCTGGATTCTATTCTAGATAATATAATTCTGAATGTTCTAGATAGTTGGCCTAAGAACACAGGACTAGGAAGTTGGACTATCTCCATATTCTGTGCTTTTGGCTTCCACATATCACCTGTGTGGTTTGAATAAAGTAGTAAAGAAATGTGACTGATGAGGGAGTCAAGTCCCAGAAAATCAAGAAACTAGTTCAAGGTTGCAGTGAGAATTAAAGGTAAAATAAGGTGCTGGAGATGGGGCTCTGATTTTGTTACAGACCTTTTGTTACACACTGTAGTTCAGGGGAAGAGCCTCTAAGCTCTGCCTTCTGAGGCTGACAAGTGTCTGGATCCTTGAACAAATCATGTCATTCAGTTTCTTTATCTGTGAAGTGGATATAGTAACCTGTCCTCTATATTTCTCAAAGTTAGACATTCCAATGAGACTGTTGGAATGTTCTAAATTACAGCTGGTCTACAACTTACAATGATTTCATTTATGGTTTTCTGACTTTATGATAGTAAAAAATGATAAACATTCAGTAGACACTATACATCCAATTTTGAATTGTGAGGCTTCCCTGGACTAGAGACATGTGGGGTGCTCCTCAGGATGTCAGGCAGAGAGCTGCAGCTCCAATCAGTTGCATGATCACAAAGGGAAGCAACTGATACTCCACAAACCTTTTCCCTTTCAGCACCCTATTCAGTAATACCAAGAGATAATCAACACTTTGTTATAAAATACGCTTTGTGGTAGATGGGTTTGTCCAACTGCGTCCCAATGTAAGTGTTTTGAGCATGTGTGATGTAGGCTAGGCAAAGTGATCATGTTTGGAAGTGAGGTGAATACTAAATTCAGTTTCAACTTAGGCTATTTTCAACTGTGATGGGTTATTAAGCTGTAACCACTTGGTAAGTTGAGAAAGATCTGTACAGATTTCTGATTCATGTAAGGAAAAATGTTAAAAGTGATTTTCAAAATGTTGAAAGTAAAAGTACAAATGATGTTAGTTTAAATGATGCTGGTACAAATGATTTAATATATTCTTCCAAATGGTTACGTTGTACTCTCTGGTACTGATAGCCCATATTTGTTTAGACATCCCATATATGAAGAACAACTTTTTCCAATTTATAAAATTTTCCAAATCATGCTACAGTAACAATGCTTTTATATATCCTATAAGATATTCATTCCATCAGTTCCTTTAATTTTCTAAATCTTACAAGCAAATGGTGTCGACTCACTCTGTTTTCTTTGCTTTTCCTTTATTAATAGTGACGAACTCCAGTGCTTTAAAATATGCCTTTGAATAAAGCTGGAAACATTCTCCCTCATGCAGAAACAACCAAAATGCATGTTCCTTTTAAAGTGAAGTAGCACCATTTGTCTCATGATTAAAATGCAAGCAAGTATTTGTGTATACTATAAACCTATTACAAAGCACCTTGCACAAATATCCCTCTTTATAGTTTTTACCGATGGTAAAAATGGGGGCTATAATGAATACAAGACAACTAGATTCCTATAATAACTAATAAACATGACAATTTGATTTATTGCTGTTCCTCTGCTGTAGCCTGTTGACAGATTTTTCTTTATGGAAAAATTACCATGGTTTAAATCTCTATCATATGGCACTTAATTCAATCCGCAATATGTTACCAATTAGATCCTGCTTAAACTACCATCAGCCAGCAGACCACGGAACATGTTAAGTAGGATGACAATCAGATAACTAGTAAGATGTTTTGTGGCAGCTTTCTCAGGACCAAGGAACCATGCTGAGACAATGCATAATGAAGAGAAAAAGGGCAAATAGAGCATTTACTTTTCCTATCCCCCAAAGAGAAACAGTTTCAAGTTCTCTTAAAAAGCATATAAAGAATTTGTATTTGAGCTGATACTTGTTTTTTTATAATTAATTAATTAAATGTTTATTCATTCTTTAGATTTCTTACAATATCAGCAAATGGTTATTGGAATGCCTTCTCCTCCTGCTGACGCCCCCTCAGACCTCTCTCTCCTTCTTGTTTGTTGATCCATGTTGAGTCCTTTGGTCTCTTCATTTCCTGTGGTATTGTCTTTTTCTTGGGTGAGGGATTGTGTTTCTGGGATATAGCAAGCCATTCTAACAGGTGTTCAGTGTTAACTTTGCGTTGAGCAGCCGGTTCATGCTCATTTGGAGTCTATCAGTGTCTTCTCGTTGATTACTCCAATCCGTTCCTTGTGCCATTCAGTAAAAGAAGTTTCTCACTGTGAACAGGCCTCTGTTGAAGGCCTTTGCCACTCATTTCTTCTCCCTCAGGTTGTAGCTTTGCTGTAAGGCTGATACCCCAACTCTGTGACCTTCCTCTCCTTGCTCTCTTGGGTGGTGTATCAGCACTTAGACTTTTGCTCATCCACTCCTTGTGGGGCCATAGGTGTGATTCCATGATAGGTCATCTCCATGATCATTTCTCCAGTCCAGTATGCAATGGTTTCCTCCATATTCCTTCCCTTGCATTCTGCTCAGGTATGTGGGCAGAATCCTTATCTGGTCCCTCATCCATTCTATCCATTCTATGTATTTGTATTATTTGTTCTCTTCTCATTTCTTCTGAGAATTAAGTGAAGTGAGAGTGAAACAGAGGGGGCACCATTTTTCTCTCTCCCCCCCTTACCCCCCTTACACACACTTTAGCACACATGCCGGCTGACCCAGTCCCCACCCTGAGCTGGTTGGCCACTTCCTGAGCTGATACTTGTTTAGTTGATGGTCACTACTTCTTTCTGACCCCTGTATCCTGTTGCCCCTTTGATAATAAATTCGCCAACTGAGAGATTATCTATTTCAAAATCCTCTCTAGTGTGATGATGCACTTCAAATCAGTCATCACATTCCATTTAGTTATGTGTTTCATAATTTCACCTTTCTCCCGGTTGCCAGATGTTGATCACAGTAACAGAATTCTTGTTAAGTGGTTGAGGCTCCTTGTCTTAGTTTCCTCTTGGAATATGGCTGTATCAGGCAGTGCTCCTGTTGCAAGAGAAGGTAAATAGTCTTTTTGAGTAATAGTGTGGACTGACCAGGCTTACAGTAGACCAGTGGGATCTTGAAGGTGAGGCTATGAGAACCAGGAGGGCCACTAACAGGAACCACAGTAATGGAGACTGAGCACAGTTTGAGCACATAGTGCAGCACCAAGTCATAGTTATGACCTCAATTGTTCACACATTGGGGCATCACTTTGTATTAAGTAGGGAATCCCAGAAAGAAGGAAAAGTGTTCTGAACTGTGTGCAGGTGATATCCCTGACCCCAGCAAAAGGTCAAATCCATTGGGCTGACTTCTGCCCCTAACTCCCAAGCTATATACAATGAGATGTCCCCAGAAGAAAGACTGGAGTGGTGATGGGAAGGTGACAGCAAAAATGACAAGAGTTTTCTATATGGTCACTGCAAGCAATTTCTGCTTGGAGACTTGTCTATAAATGGAGAGATTGGCCACTCTGCCTTGTTCGTTTAGATAAGAGTACGAAGGGGAGATTTAAGAGCTGGACACCCCACTGCTCCCTGATTTTTCATTTTGGTCACTTTGCATCTACAGCTCAGAGTGGATTATGAACCAAGGAATTGTCTTAACGCCCTAAGCAATATAGTGTAGAAGTTCCTTCTTCTAAGTCATAGAAATCGGTACTGTTTCCCTAGCTGCCACCGATGGCGAACAATTTGTAGTCATTTTGTTGAGTTTTCACTATAGCCCTGCAATGTAGATATCATATACTCCTTTTACATCTGGACAACAGAGGCTCTAAGATGTTAAAATGAGCTACCCAAGAGCATACATTTAGATATGGGGTTCAGACTCAGGCTGGCCAACTCTAAAACCTTCCACTCCAGCTGGCTTCTGGGTAATCCTGACTCCAGGCTGCACAATACAAACACATGTGGTATAATTTGAATGAAATCTCCTTCCTCCAAGACACACTGTGTTTGTATATGTGCATGTGAACACATGCATGTGCTCCAGGCACACAAACCAGGAAGAATGCTGAGAGGAAAGTTAGGGACTCTGAGGAAAAACATCCCATATGTTCTAACTTTGCCTGGGCTGTCCCTGTGTCTAAATACCGTGACAATATTTTTTGAAGCAAAGATCAAAGGACATATGGTCTGACTCATGGGTTAACAAAGGGAAAAATATTTGAAAGTGGGAATATCTGGGACTATTTGAGATGTGTGGCTACAATCATTCCCAGAGCACCTGGAAGTCATGGAGTTCTTTGGGAAACAATTAGAAATACTGGTATGTTAAATCCCATTCTCCAAAGGGGGGTTAATTTCATCAACAGAAGTTAGAACAGCTGTATACACTGGTGCATGACTATATAACTGTAAGAACTCATACCTATGAAAGCAAGGTGGCAAGATATGCTTGCATCACTGTAAAATCATTTGAAATAATGAGAGAATTCTTTTTTAAAAAATAAAATTTTTATAGTGAAAGTAGCAAATAAGAAAATACAGTGGGGAAATGGATATAATTCACTAAAGTCAATAAAATTTAAATACCTAGAAAAGAGAAGGCCTATATGAAAAACAAAAAATCCTACTTAGAGATGTAAAGCATATAAATGGAAACATATACCATGTGGAGGCTAGATAAACAGACTCAATATTAACTCTCACCAAGCTAGTTTGTGTGAAAAAATATATACAATAAAATTTCCTGTGTACTTGGGGAATGAGAAAACTTGGTAAAATTCCAATCTAAAATTCTGATGAATTTTGATAAGAATAACCAGGATATTTTTGGAGAAGAAAAAGTCAAGAATGGTACGATGTTTGGCTTGTCAAGTATGAAAGTTCCAGATGGATAAACAGATCAGTGGAAAAGAAAGTACACACCCCTGCACACTTACACATATGCAAATTGAGTATATACTAAAAGCACCTTTCAAATCAGTAATATCAAGAATGAGTAAAGTAATATCAAGACTGGCCAGTCCTCATTTGATTTGATTCTTCAGCGGATTTGACAGTCATTTACTTCTTCCTTCTTGAAACACCTTCCTCCCTCATCTCTAGATCATTCTTTTACTTGCTTCCTTTTTCACTTGTTTGCTTCTTCTTGTGTCACATTTTCAGGTTCTTTATCTAATTCTTCCAAGTTTATAGACAGGAGAGTGTCCAGGCTTAATTTCCCAACTTCTCTGCTCTGTGGATATTCACTCCCCTGGTGACCTGGTCCCAAATGACCACTGAAGCACCAATAATGATCAAACGTTTATCTCCCACCCTGACTTCTATGTGTCTAACATTTGAAATCTCCACCAAATGTGTATATAGCCTTGTAATCTTAACATGTCCAAAGAGATTTCCTGATTATCCCAGCACCAACTCTGGTCCTCCTAGAGTTTTCTCACATGTCAGTAAGTACCCCTTTTATTCTTCCAGTGTCAAGCTAGCACGTTGAAATCACCCTTCACTCTTTCTTTCACCACCCACATTGAATTCATTGGTAAATCTCATCTAAGTGTCCTTTGAAATATATCCAGAATTAAATCACTCCTCACTACTTCTGATTCTATCTTCCAGTTCTCTTACCAGCTCTCCAAACTGGCCTTCTTTCCACACTCTCACTTCTTTATTCTGTTCTCAGCAGAGACCCAGGAGAAGTCTTATAACATTTAAGTCAACTCCTATGACTGCTCAAAACCTCCCAAATAACTTTTTACTTCAATTTTCCAATAATCTATTAGATCAGGAATTTGAACAGTTTGGTGTTGTCCTCCCAGGATGTCCTTTCTTCACCCACACGCTTGGCACCTTGTGGTTCTTTGGCTTTTCTCTTTATGGCATCCCCCAAGGCTCATCCCCCAAGGCTCTCCATGTCACCTTGACTTCTCACAAAATGATGGTCTTAGGATAATTGCATTTTTCCAGTATTATCATCTTCTAAGATACACGCTGGAAATAGCTGCCAGACTGGTAAAAGCTACTCTAAAAGCTGTAACATTCTTTCAGTCGTATTTTATTGTCTAAAGCAATAAAGAGGCCTACCCATTTTCTAAGAGGTTGAGAGATAGATTCTACCTTCTGATGCAGGTCTGACAATATCAGGCATACTGGATATTGCTGGACTCATCTTTGGAAAGTGCTCTCTACAATACTGACTCAATGTCAAAGTCCAGCATCCTTACCCTGACCACTCAGAGGCCCCATGCTAATTCCTGACATCTCTCTGACTTCTTATAGTACTCTCTCCCCAGATTTGTGGTACTACTCTGACTAGAGTCGCCTCTTTCATCATTCCTTAAATATACAAAGAACAATCCCATCTCACTGCCCAATGCCTATTGTGCTCAATTCATAGAATGTGCTCTCCTCAGTGCAGGGGTTTACCTCTCACACCCAATTGTCACAGTTTCAGTAAGGACTTCCTGAACACCATGTGTAAAATAGCCACATCAGCCTCTTCTTGTCTACTGCCTTTAATTATCACCTCATATATCTTTACTTGTCATTATCTGCCTTTATCTACTAAAATGCAAGTTCCCTGACATATCCCCAGAACTTGGAGTAATGCCTATTCTTTGTAGGCTCTGGATAAATATCTATTGAACAAACAATGACTGGATGAGTAACTTTTCCTTAAATGATATTGGGACACCCTCTCACTGTTGGTGATGGTAAAGAAGAGGTGAGTTGCATAATGTATTAAGTCAATTTAGTTCTAGTCTAGAAAGATGTTAATTATTAAAATAAAGTTTGAATTTAGGCAGGCACGATGGCATATGCCTGTAAGTGACAGCCTATGGAGCACGGCTGGGACTGGGGATCACAGCTCGAGTCCGGCCCAAGACAACATAGCGAGACCTAGTTCCAAAAAAATATCTGGGCATGGTGGTACACGCCTGTAATCCCAGCTACCTGGGAAGCTGAGGCTGGGGGTTGCTTGAGTCCATGGTACCATGGGTAACGTGAGCCTGCGGTTCCACGTGCAAATATAGAGAAACCCAGTATCAGAAAAAAAGTTTGAATTTATCTTAAAGCTGAGAATTCAATAAGAAAGTTTTTTGCAAGTCTCATACTAAATAAGTTAAATATAAAAAATAAGAATCAATTTGACTTTGTCAAAAACACCACAATACTAATGATAAAAATAAATATAATGATAGTAAGTAGTAACAAATAATGAAAAGACGAACAGCAAACAGAAAAATATTTTTAAGACTTTACAAATTCATATGATTCTTAATATGTAAGAGTTCTAAAATTCAGGAAAGGAAAAATACAAATTATCTAGTAAGCATTTGGGAAGAAAAGTTCGTTAGCTGTGTGATGCCAGGTAAACTAGTCAGTTATGTAAAGGGGATACCACATAGAGTTAATACTTTACATAGAACAGTTTTTGGCCTGAAATAGGTTAGTAACCATTAGCTTTTAATATTATTATCTTTCAATGCTAGGAGTAATGCATGTTTTACTTTTAAATATCTTCATTCTTTCTTATTTTTTGTGAGTTAACATTTGTTTACAATCCTATATTTGTTTTCAGAACCCCTTTCAACCTTTTCTTCTCACACCCCATTCCCTACCCCTCTGGTAATTACCATTTTGTTGTCAGAGCCTGAGAAATGTTTCTGTTTTGTTTTGTTTGTTTGTGTGCTTTCTATTCTACATGAGTGAAATCATTTGGTCTTTCTCTACTTGACTTATTTTGTTTGGCATAATCACTTCATGTCCTATCCATTTTGTTCCACATGCCAAGATTTCTTACTTTCTTTTCTTTTTACAGTTGAGTAGCATTTCACTAAGTATATAGACTGTAACTTATTTATTCATCCATCAATTGGCACTTTCAGTTGCCTGCATGTGTTAGTTACTGATATGAATGATGTGCAATGAATGTGTTTCCCTTTAAATTATTATCTTCATGTTCTTTGGATAGAAACCCAGAAGTGAAATTGTTGGATCATATGTTTGTTCTATTTTTAATTTTTTTATTATTTATTATTTCCTTCATTTACTCCTGGGATGTATGTGTTATACCATGTCAAAGCACTCAACTTGCTTCCCACACTGACTTGTGAATATAGTGAAGCGAAGGTGCTGCAGGAACTCTTTAATTCTTGTGAAGTCTATATTTAAAGGCTACTTGTCCTAGTAAAACTGTATACACATCATATCAATAACACTAACTAGAACATCACAGCTGAATTGTTTGATGTCTGAGACTACTCAGTCTCTGGAACTGAGTTTCACCTAGGTTGTCCTGTTCCTGAAGGAATAAGAATGTTAAGAAACTATGATTTTGAGTTCACCCTTTTGGTTTTTTTGGGGGGTTGTATTTTATATATATATATATATTCTAGACTGAAAATGTTGCAAATGGAACTTCTGGTCATTATTTTATGAGTCTGAATTATTCCTTATCATTTCTGGTATGAAATTATAATTTTGTACCATAAGAGATGCTCTACAATCTTAATTTAAAAATAGACAGTAAATGGTTAACCTTCTTGATTGGTAAACACCCTTCTCTTAACTGAGATTTTGTGGACAATACTTCAGTTGGTTTTTCCCATGAGGCACACAAGTACAAGGAAGCTGCAGGGCAAACCAGTGATCTCATCACCCTGCACTGCATCAAATGATTTTGCCCACAAAGCTTTTATGAAAAATCCAGAAAACTTTGTACTCTGAGGCTTTCTGGAAATTGGCATTTGAAACTACCCTTTTGGTGCATGGAATTTTTATTTCTGGTACAAAGAACATATTGTGCACTGTAGTAATCTGTTCAGGCACACATGGTTGATTGTGTGAGTAGGAACTAAAACCCAACCCACACGTCATTCACCTGGTGGAAAGAACACAATTTCTCTGATTCTTACAAAGGAACCAGCACCCCAAAGTCCTACACCCATAGTGCTGCACCCTTTGGGGTGGGTATTTCTTATGCATGTATAAATCTCAGGTCCAGATAAGGGTGTTGCTAGGGTATTAGAAATCTGTGCTACAGTGGAGGTAGGAGCACAGACGATTGTCATGAACCTTGCCCACAGAGCAATATTGGGACTATCCGGTTTAGGAAAGGTGATAGCTACAAACTGATAATCTAGTCACAGATTCTATCAACCCTGAATGTGTCCACGAACATCTTTGTGTGTCCTATTCAAATTTGGACACTAATATCTTAATCATTCTGCTTTGCTTGCTAGATGTCTTTACTTAGTGGGAACTATCGAAAGTGTCACATACTCATTATGCATTTTTTAAGACAAAAATTCCTGCCAGTGGCACCTAGTCATGACATACTTGCTTCTATAGATAATGCAAGTTGTATGAGGCAGAACCACATGGAGATCAAGTATACAGTCTTTAGTGAATGTTAGAGCTTATATTAAAAATCACTCATTAAGCACTTCCTATGTACCCAGTACTAGAAGCTATATGAACTGGGGCAATTTACTTTTCTAGTCTTAGTTTACTCTTCTGTTAAAGTAGGGATAATAAAATGTCTGAATTTGATGTGAAAATTTAATGAAGTTGTATGTAACGCATTCAGAATGACTGGAACATAATAAGCACTCAGTAAAAAGTGGCAATTTTTTATTATTCAGACACTGAACTTACATCCACTTTAACATGCCAATTACTTAAAGAACAAGTAAATCAGATATGTTGGGAAGAAGGTTAATTCCTCAGATTGTTGTAGCATTTTGTGAATCACAATAGTAATTTTCTAAATGGCTCTGAGCAACCTGGGGGGGGGGAGGCTAGGAGTATGTATGTAGTAGTACAGGCCCTGTTGATGTCCTGGAGAGTAAATTGCCTATTTGAATGGCCTTGCTTATAAAGTAGACTGATATACACACATACTCAGTTATAGCACATTTGCCAGGAAAACTACTAAGCTGATATTTTTGCCTAAATTACCAATCCTTTTTTTTTTTAAGTGAAGTATCAAATACATGATTTAGATCTTGTGTTCAGCTGATTGTTTACATTACAAAGCATCAATCCAGAGTAATTGGCAAATCGGTACACATTCAAATGATATAACAACATCCTTATCACCTTTCCCTGTGACTCTGGGGAGAAATCATTAGGGATTCTTGTTTCAGAATCAAAGTAGATCTTTTGCTTTATTTAAGTCATAATTTGTTGCTAAGTTTGTGAATGGTGAAAATACAGCTTCAGTCAGACAGGTCTGAACCAACTAATCTCAGATGCTCAGCTGCTGTTTTGGATGGTGTGGCCTACACATTCCTGCCTGGTTTTCTTGGTTAGCAAAGGCATCAGATAAACTGGAGGTGCCTGACCACTGATCCTGACCTCTGACCCAATGCACTCTCTGCACTCCAGAAACGTGTCTGTCCATAGGAAGAACAAACAAATTCAGTATCTCAGTTTTGAGACCTAAAAGGTCATCTGTTCTAACAATACTCTCCTTTTCCAACACATTTTGATAAATAGCCATGGGTCTGTTTACTTCTGACAACAGAAACCTCATAGCCCTCGATGTGGCCAATCAAGTAATGAGAGGATTTCATTTCCTAAATGTCCTTTATTTCAAACCCAAATTAATTTCTTTATAGCCTTCATACCTTTCCCCATTCTGCTTTTTGGTGTCACAATATAAATTTGACTTAGGCAAAATGATCATTACTTTCTGTATCCAAAACACCCTTTATGTCAAAAAACAATAACCAACATTTACTGATCTCCTATGGCAGGACTTAGAAGAAGTAGGCTCCCATAAAAACTTACAGTTTTTACTCTGAAATGAACTTCTCTTTTTTTTTTTTCTATGTTTTTTTTGAGACTAGGTCTTGCTATTTTTGCCCGTGGAACAGCAGGCTCTCATTGCCCAGGGTACCACAGACTCAAGCAATCTCCAGCCTCAGCTTCCGGGTAGCTGGGATTACAGGCGCGCACCACCACACCCAGCTAATTTTTTTGGAACTAG
>PVHY01012578.1:0-22196 GCA_004024945.1 Uropsilus gracilis | reverse complement strand
GATTTTCCCCCAAGAAAATGGGTGAGGGAAGGAGGTAGCTAGGAGTGGTGGTGTTTATACCTGTCATAAAGGAGCTGCAGCTAAGAAGGAATGCTTGCAAGAGTCAAAAGATTGCCCCCAACTCCATGTCTGTTCTCTGTCTCCTGTGGACTCCTACATGCTCTGTACACCATCCTGTGCATGCTCCAGGCCTCTGGGCAACACATCAACTTCCAGCTGAGATTAAGAGTCTTCTTGGGGTTGCTCCTCTGGGACTTGTTTATTCAACCATTCAACTTGTTTATTCAAAGCATTTGTGTAGCAGGGGTGTGGAGTAATAGTGGAAGCTTAGTGGTCAAGCTGAGCTAAACCCAGGTCAGAGAATCAGCAAGAAGTTCCTGCACAGAATCAAAAGATTCTGACTACATCTGCCTCTATCACCCAGCAGCTTTGTGACCTGGGACAAGTGTCCTCAACCTTTCTGAACCTGGTGTTCCCTACCTCCTAAAGGGAAATGACACCACTGCCACCCTCCCCTTGTCTCAGTAACGTTAGAATCAAATGGAGGGAACAGGCCTGAGAATTCTGATTCAATGTGCCAAATACAGGTCAGTTATCCTGAATTTTCTAAACAGCTGAGTCAGGGCACCAAGCATCTGGGTCATTTACTTTTTCTCTAACTGGATGAACTGTGATTGCAGTTATCTCCTAGAGACTGGGATGCTACTTTGCTGGACCACCACCCAGGATTGTGAACAATATTCATAAGACCTCACAGAGCAGTCTGACAGCTCACTGAAGCAAATTTATATGCATCAGCACTGTTTTCATCTTAGACTTTAAACAACTTTAATTAATAATACCCTACTTTCTCAGTGTGTCAACACAGCTCCACCTTTTCATTTTGAAAGAACTTAAATAAATACAGAAATAAAATATTCAATTATTGGAATCAGAAATGAGAAAGTATAATTGATTTGAGAGAGGTTTTTACTACAAAAATTCCCCAGGGCCACTGACTACATTTTATTAAAAGTATCATGCACTTTTATTTCTACTTTTCTTATGTAATAATTTTGAGTTTCTCAGGGGGGAAATAGTATTATTGAAGGAAAAATAATTATGACAAGTGTTAGAGATTAGTGAGCCAGATTCCCCTGGTGTGCAACCAACATCCTGGGAGGACGCTAAGTGTCTTAGAAAGTGACAGGAGCACTTGTCATTGAGTAAATTACTGCTTCGATGCACTAACAAGGACCCCAGTGGTATGGAAGAGTTCATTCAGCTTCCCAGAGCACCAAGCCTAATCCCTGTGCAGCATTTGTTCTCTGTGAGAATCTGGATCTGTGTTCATCCACATCTATTTCTGTCTTCTAAGAATAGGCACTTCTTCAGGGCAGAGTCCATATCTTTACAATTATCATTGGCATCTGGCCCAGCCCCGTGCTCCTGAGAGCCAGGCAAATACTCCTCTGACTTCTTGAATAGAACGTGCTTTGCCACTGATCAATGCCTAAATTGCTCTGATAATGGTTCTCTGCCTCCCTATGAGAACAGTACCACAACTTCCTGACAACCTCCAATACCTTAATGATAAAGAAAATATCTAGCCATTTTCCCCAGCATTCCTGGCATATCTCATTACATTTATGTAATGACCACACAGTATTTATAAGAAATTGATCTATACTGCTCAGGCACAGAGCTGGAAATACCCAACCTCACTGGTGATGAGTTACAAACAAGTCAAAGAACTGAAGTTCTTGAACAATTCACCAACATCTGCAAAGCGACCCACAAAACCCTATTAGTCTTGGCCTCTACCTGCTGGTTCATAGGGCACCTTCCCCACATCCCACTCTATCCTAGTCACTAGATCTTATTCTACGTGAAGTCTTCACAGCTGTAACCTGAACAAACACTCTTCCCTCACCTGACTGATTCTTTCTCCAGGTCTGTCTCATCAAGGAAATCACTGTTAATTCAAGACAAGTTCCATTTTTGTCTGCACTTGCACGATTATTTTTTCCCCCAATGAAATATAATACCTACATTGGGTAGCTATTCAATGTTGGGAAGAGACAGCCTCTGATGCTTCCTTTTTTTATCTCCAGTAACATTTCCCATGGTCACAATTATAAAGCAGATGTGCTAGGTGCAGTTCTAAGGACAAGGTAGAGATACAGCGTTAAACAACTGAGAAACACTGGTCCTCTTTTGAGGAGGTTATTTCAGTTTTTGATTCTTTCACTCTCGCCTCAATATGCTTGTAATTAAAAAAAAATAAATTAGTAAATAAAACTATAATATGGACTCCTCAATATGAAAGTTGATGTTTTAGGTCCTCCCAGAGTTGTGGGCATTCCCAGTATTTGATATGTATTGTTATTTTTATTCTTGTGTTTATAATTTAATTGTGTTTACAATTTAAGGAATTATGCTCAATCTATGTATCTTGTTTTGTTAACTTTTGACACTATATTTTTTGATTCTTCAATTTCAAGACACATTTATTGGTGTTCTTACCTTTTTCTCCATCTTCCTTCCCTAACATTTGTGTTCCCTTCTGCCAGAAAAAATGTGCTCGACATTTATCCTGAAGTTACAACCATGTCTCCATGACTCATCCTTAGACTGATGAAGTCATGGGTTTGGAATTTGTCCTTTTTCTTTTTTCAGTATTGAATATATATGTGTATATATATATATATATATATATTTTTTTTTACATCGTTGTGTATCCCATAGTTCTCCCATCACCATATCACCCGTGAACCATGACCATGATCCCTTGTGGAACATGTCCTTTTTTAACAAGTCCAACATCATGACCCCTGGCCAGTCAAGAGAGTATATTCTCAGCTTCAAGACTCAATGGAATTTCTTTCTTGGTTTTTAGACTCCCACATTGCCACATTTTAGTTTGTTTGTTATACAAATTGTGGCTTTATTATGCATTCATCTTATTATGCATTCCTCTACCCAGTCCCTGATCCTTGGAGTTTCCAATTGAAGCTGTTTTCATTATTCCCCCCAAATCTCTTTTTGCTATGAAGTTCCCTTTTTTCCCCTATAGATCTCCATCCCTGATCTCCCACTTTCCTTCTGCACCACTTTGTATGACTTCCCTCTAAGCCTGCTGTGCAATTGTCATCTTGCAAAAAGTCTCCTTTGCTATCAAAATTCTGTTGGTACCACAGGTTTGTAGGTCCCACAACCTCCTTAATCTACTCTTTTGTTTTTCTAAAGATCTCCAAGAAAAGAATGTATGGAAGCTAAAACTGAGATCTTTCTACCTGAAAATATCAATATTCTGTCCTTGAACTTCACTGATATCTGGCTGGGCATAGAAATCTTTAGAAGTATCTTTTCATCCTTGCTACTCTAACATATCAAAGATGTGTCCATATATGGTTCTCTTTTCATTAACTGTTATGGGCACTCAGAAAGCTCTTTTAATTCTGGAGAAATTTGTCCTTCAGCTTTGGAAATATTTTCTTTAAGAAATATGAATGTATGTGTGTGTGTGTATGTGTGTGTGTGTATGTGTGTGGGTGGGTGGGTGAGTGGATTGGTGGCTGTCTGTAAGTAAACCTGTGCAAGCTTCCAGGCTAATTTTCTAGGATTTTGCTCATAATCTTCATTTCTTTGTCCTTTCCTCCCTGTTCTCTAAGGGAATAAAGAGAATCTATTCCTTTTTAAATGAAATTCATCTCTAGTCCTTTTTTTAATGAAAAATTTTCAAACAATCGTATTTTTCTTAATCTGCAAGCACTCTCCTTTATTTTCTAATTGTTTCTTTTACTTAGCATTTTGTTCTAACTTTCAGGATATACTGTTTTCTTCAAAATCCCTTGACATATTAGAGTGTTTGTATTGTTGTCTTCTGTTCTATAATTGTCTTTGTTTCCCTGAGTCAGTTTTCATTTGGTCTTTCTTTTTCAAGCAGCAGTTCTTTTGTATGACTAGTGATCCTTAGTTTTGCATTTTCACTCAGGGGTGAAGGACTTAGTAACTGTTTGTACTTCATGGTTCTATCATTAATAGCTCTATTTCTTGCTGAATCTTTAGAGCTGTGTATGGGATGGAGTGGAGTGTGTCTGCTAGGAAGCTTCACTTTAGGGTACAATTATGGTGAGCAGAAATCATCCTACAGGTTTCTAAATGCTAAACTGAGGAAGACTTTATTTCAGCACTCCAACATTATTGTGTCATTTTACAAAGAGAGAAAGAGCTCAGAGACCTGCCTATGGTTAAATAGCTAGTAAGTAATGAAGCCAAAATTTGAACTGAACTGTAGTTTTCCTGATGAATGCATTTATTTACATTCGACAAAACTAAATAAACTTCAATGCAAATTGAAAATAATGTTAAATGAATAATTAATTTTATCTATTTTGTAAACATACAGTTTTATGGGCTATCTAGTTCAAACTTCTACCTTAATGATCATATCTTCAAGCCAGGGATTCTGCAACTTTCCACCTATAGAACAAGCAGTTTTTTTCCTCCTTAGCAATTAATTTACTCTCTGCTATTAAAGAAAATGAGATAATTAAATTTCACTCACACTCAGAAAGCATCTAAGCAGAATTAACAGATTTAGAGGAACTATGTGCTATGGAACTAGAGGGAATAATTTATCCCTGGATTGGGCAGGCCACAAGATGGTAGAAATTTCTTTAATTATATTTAGTAGATTTTTAAAAAGCCACATTCTCCCTAATGCCAAAGCTTTTGTCCTGATTCATAATCCACGGCTATTTCAATTTCTTTAACTCCATTTTGAATAAAACTATTGACAATGAAGAATGATTTAGTTATTAGAAATTACTTCTAAGCATTTTTAAAAGAAACATTTATTGATCACCTAGTATATATCAGACACTGTGAAATTTAACATTGGTTTCTTAATTCAATATTGCCTTCATTTTTATAGATGTTTCATGAAAAATGCATTCTAGGGTCAAATAAATTTGGTAAAATCTGGATTAAATGAAGTTAATATCCCTTTGCTGTTGATCTTTACAGGGTCTTTATTGTTAGTTTGGATTACTAAGAGATTCACCATTTGAAAAATATAAATTTCGGGAAATGCTCAATTTAGGAAACGTATGTTTTGAGAGACTTAGACTTAATTTATTAAAGAGCCGGTTTGCTTCCTCTCCCCTCCAGGACATGTTCTCAATTACTCATGCTTGGGCCATGTCTTCCAGCAATGTCACTTTTCATTCCAATCATAATCAGCTTTTACTACTCTGAGTTGGATAATGTCACCATAAATTCATCTTCGCTACCTGCTTTTCTCCAACAACCAACAACCATCTCTTAACTTTGCTACTACCCCCCACATGCTTGAATGATCCTGTATTTCCATGCTTTTATGTGCTCATCTACAAAATGTTGACAGACAAAAACATTAGACTTTTGTAAGGAATGAAAAAGAAAAATGACAATCTATCTATAATATGAATGTGGTTGACAATCTACCTATAATATGAATGTGGTAATAAAATATTTGAAATAAAGTCCCTACTTTTGAAGGGTTCACTCATGTTCTCAGGTTTTTATAAATAATAATTCATTGTAGATCACGAAAACTTGAAAAATATACAAATACATAAACTCTAAGATATTCACAGCATGTACCAATAAAAAAGATTATAGGAAATAAACTAACAACAGAACTACATCATACAGCAAGGGGGTGGGTGGGAGAGAAGGAGGGTGAAATCAGGGGAAGGATGACCAAAAGGGATCAGGATGATGGTTCACAAGTGACATGGTGGTAGGAGAACTTCAGTATATAAATGATGTAAAAAAAAAATCAATAAATATTTTTTTAATTATAGAAAATAATAGGGATGAGGGCAACTTTAGACAATAACACTCATCAAGATGTACTAATCTTATGGGCATGGATTTCCCCAATTTTTGTCAGAATATCATGTTATTAGGGTGGATAATCTTTGGATATATAAAACAAGACCAAGTGTTACGGATCTAACAATGGGTCCCCCTGAGTGTAATTTGACTGCAGGGTCTCCCTCCACTCACCATCTTCTTTGTTTATGGTGTATCCACCACATGGGTTTTGGAATAAATAACCTCCACTCGCACACCATGCAAGAGCAAGAAAGGCTTTATTGACTAGCTTAAGCTAGGGTCCACCTTCAGCCTGGTACACCATCAAAATGGTCCCATCAGAACATGGAGGCTGGACCCTGACTGTCACCTCCATCCAGTCTTTTACACACTTTTTTTTGCCCCCCAGGGAATGTCTACAAGTGGCTGTCATGGTGGTCTGGCACCAATGGGTCATCCTTTGATGGGTTGACCTTTATCGGGTCATCAGTTGATCAAGCTTGTTCCTGAGTTCTTGGAACCAAGAGACCTATGGACTAGAAATGAAACTTAGGCCTGCTGGTGATTGATTGAGCTAAACCTTATCAATGGTACTAACCATCCCTCTGCCTGATTGAGAACTTCAAAGTCATCCTCACTTCTTTGTTCATATTGTCCTTTCTAACTTGAACTTATCCCTTATCAACTGCCCATATTCATTCTTTCAGCTCCATCTCAAAGCCTTGTCCATATTAGACACTTCTGAAGTAAATTTGATACCCAAATTTCATTGAGCCTTTAGTATGCCAGGCACTATTCAGATCGCTGACTAGTAATGCACAGAGCAAATATGTGACATTTCCTCCGGGCTCAGTAGCTCATGCCTGTAAGCTTCAGCCTATGAAGTGGCTGGAGCTAGGGATCGCAGTTCGAGTCCCGCCTGGGGCTCATAGTGAGACCTAGTCCCAAAAATATAGCTGGGCATGGTGGTGCACGCCTTTAATCCCAGCTACCTGGGAAGCTGAGGCTGGGGATTGCTTGAGTCCATGGTACCCCAGGCAACAAGAGCTTGCAGTTCCACAGGCAAAAATAGCGAGAACTAGTCTCAAAAAAAAAAAAAAGTGACATTTCCCTTGTGTATCTGAACTATGGGAAGTCATTTGTATAGACAATATCACCCTTTTTCTTCAACACCACTATCTATGGGACAGGCATTTTAGATAACTTCACCTTCACATATCAATCTCAACATTAGCAGTTCCTGAATTTATTTCTATCCAAACTTTATTTCTATTCATTAGGTTAATTTTAAAGGCTAAAGTGAAGTAATCACTCAGTTATCAATCTCATGATAATCTGGAGTTACACTTTAATGGTGTCAAGGAAATGAAATTTTCTCCCATCAGATAAGTGAGGGTAACAGGCACTATTTGGGTAAATGTGGGTCTCATATTCAGGCTTCAGACATCTAGTTAAATAACTTTTTAAAGGAAAAAAGTCTAAGTAGGCAAGGGATCAGGGAAGGACAACTGTAACTTACCAAGTTCTAGTCTTATAATTTAAGTCCACCTGATCAAAGTCCTCCCATTTCTGTGGAAGGTCTAAAATAGGAATAAATTCAATAACATGAGCACCCACTAAACTGGTCTGGTTAGAGATAGAAACACATTTTCTAGTTGGACTTAAAACATTTGTTTTTCACAGGATTATATTTATAAGTGTTATCTTTCATTTTGTCATTTGTAGACTTCCCTAAGAAGCTTCTAAGAACTGCTAATCCTCTTCACATGGGTTATTTATTAAATATCATCATTTACATGATCAGATGACATCTCTTTGCTGCTAGGCTCTTTTCCTGATAGGTTGGTTTTGGTATCTACAGATCTATTTGTTTTAATTAGATCCTCTGCTCTATTCTCACCAGAGTAGTCCTTATAAAGCATAAGCTGCCCCATTCAAGCAGAGAAATTGTACAGAATCACTACAGTTAATTATTATAAATATGCTGGGTATTCCTTGGGAGCCTTATAATAGTTTCCTCTATAATAATCTCAATATTCTACATGGAGAGCACACAGGCTCTTGGAATGACTGGCAGGAACCCTGATATTTGTGGCTTTGGGTTAAGTACTTTGCCTCTGTAAAACACAGTTTCTCACCTGTAAAACAGGGGTAATGAGAATACCTATATCCTTGGGTAGTTATGTGACTCAAATGAGAGCAAGAGTGCACAGTGCCTGCCACATTGTAAACACTCAATACTGACTAACAGCTACTGTGCCATAATTAACTATTGTTAAACTGTTTCATTGTTTTTCAAAGTTTGCCAACAATAACCTAACATTATTTGCAACTTTTATTGACTTTGCCTAAGGTTTTGGCTCTGGAGTCAAGATCAGGTTGGGAATTAAACAGCATGAGGTCAATGAAGAATCTTAGTTATTGATGTTTAAATGAATCTGCTTTCAAGTGGCAACTGGGAGAATTGGCAGGAATAGTCTCCTGAAGAGTGGATAATCTTTAGACATGTAAAACAGGGCCAAATGTTTTTATGTTGGGCTATAACAATGCTGTCCACCCTCCAGTGTAATCATAGGGACATTTTGTTAGTGCACCTTTGGGATCTAGTAAAGACACCAAAACAATTGGGGCAATTATAGAAACTTAGGCAGATAGTCAAAAGTCTCAGAGATTTCTATAGGGCAGAATGCCTTGTAGCCAGAATGTCCCTCAGTTGTTTGTAATTGACTTCAGAATGCAAGGAAGTATTCCACTGGGACCCTGAATTCTATAGCTAAGATTTGAATATAGAAATAATAGAAGACAAATATTGTCCACACCCCAAAATCATGACCAAAGCATTCCTTCTTGAAACACAACATCGGAAGAAAAATATCATAGTTATGGCTATTTTAATCCAAGATAGTTTTCTTAGGCAGATAATAGCAAATATTTAAATAGTTTTTATCAAATACCAATAGTTGTTGTTCAATAGGTTCTTACCACAGAGGCTAATACTATGCTATATCTTTACAATATTTTTCCAATTATTTGTCAACCAAGGAGCTATAATTATCATTCACATTTTTATCAGTGAGAAAAGTGGGAGTCATAAAATTTAACTAAGTTGTCAAAAAGCACTGTTAATAGCAGCAAAACAAGGATGAGAACCACATTTTTCCAGCATCAGATCTTGGATTCTTAGTTTATAGTCATCCTCTGGGGTTTAATAGGATAGTAAATTACCCAAATCTAAATAATATTTTCCATAGCACTTATGTACTTATTCAGTTCTTGTAAAAAGTTGTTTTTTTAAATAATTAGGACATAAAAGCACTAGAGATCCGAAAATTATATGAAAAATTGTCATCAATTTCCAGAAGAAGACAGAGATTAAAGGAAGTAAATTTAGTGTTTAGGTCCATTTTCCCCTAGAGATCGATTCCAGATTTGAAGTCAGTAGATGCGAGTCTTACACAAACTGTTGAATCTTCTGCCTCCCAGGTGATGACAATGAAGTTATTGTTACAAAATCCACAAAGGAAAAACAGAGAATAACAAATCCCCATCAATTGAAATGGAATCTTAAAAAGTATACTCAAAAGTAGGGAACTTTAAAATAGACTCACTTCTCAAGAGACTTCAATATAGTTTTAAACCCTCCAATTTATAAAATTATACGAAAATGATTGAGGACTGTTGGTGCTGCTAAGAAGTGAGCAGAAGTCAGTATACTTATCTAAAACAAGATTACTGTAGGCCTCAACTTATTTCTGCAAGCTATTTTGCAAATACCATGTTCACCACATAACAAAGAACAAGTGGATAAAGGAGGTAAGACAGCATTAATGGAATATTTGTAGTAGAAAAAGTATGTAGCAAAAATGTACTTAGGGTTTCCAGATAAAGGAGTCGTTAGACACAAACTTAAATATTGTATCCTATTATTTCAGTACTAAACTACATTTGCAGTTCAACAAATTGAAGAAACATAGGATCTAGAATTTTAGCAGATGAGAAACTACAAAGAAGAATCAAATAGAAATTCAAATTAAAAATATCTCAAATTAAGAGCTCAGTGAACAGGTTTAATGACAGATTATATATAATTTGAGATAGAATTAGTTAATTGGAAGATATATAGGAAGAGACTATAGAAGCATTAAAAAGGTAAAAATTAACATCTCAAAAAGAGAATAAAAGATAAAGTATGAGAAATTTTAACATGCACATTATTGAGTCTCAGAAGAAAAGGAGAGATATTGAATCAAAATTAAACTAAAAAGGTAATGGCTGGGAACTTACTGAAACTGATGAAAGAGATCAAACTCAGATAAGAAGGTCTATGAAACTCATGCAGGATAAAGAAAAAGAAATCTATGTCTAGACACATCATAGTAAAACTGCTAAAAGTTAAAAACAAAAAATAAAAGAAAATCTTAAAATCAAGTGGCAGTGGGGCAAAGCTTTACCTTCACAGAAACAACGTAATTGACAGTTGATTTTTAAAAAGACATGATAAATGATAAACACTAAAATCATGATATAATATAGTCTTACGTTGTTGTAGGGGGAAAAAACCTGTCAACACAGAATTTCAAATGCTTCAAGGCCTGGGCATGGTGGTGCCTGCCTGTAAGCGGCAGCCTAGGAAGCTGCGGCCGGCCGGGACCAGGGATCGTGGTTCGAGTCCCGCCTGGGGCCCGTAGTGAGCCCTAGTTCCAAAAAACCAGCTGGGCGTGGTGGTGCACGCCTGTAATCCCAGCTACCTGGGAAGCTGAGACTGGAGATTGCTTGAGTCTGTGGTACCCCGGGCAACGAGAGCCTGCAGTTCCACAGGCAAAAATAGAGAGACCTAGTCTCAAAAAACAACAACAACAAAACATTCAATATAGACTAGAGAGATTGGCCAAGACAGTGGCATAGGAAGCTGTTCTACTCCTGCCTTGGAAATACTGACTGTACCACTACACACAAAATAACTGCCACTAAAAGGCTCCAACATTAGCTGAATAAGAAAATACCACATTGAAAAGAAAATGCTGACACACGCTCTTGTCATGACCACTACCCTTAGCACAGCACAATGCAATCAAGATAGGACTTCAAACTCGTAGTTTCTAAAGAGTGAACATTTAGCTTCTTAACTTTTAAGACTTCCATGCAAGAGACATGCTCTCAAAAAGGTCTAGTTCTGAAAACCAACTGGGTTTGCACTGATGAAACCCACAAGATTCTAGCAAACAAGGAAGCAGTAATTAGTGGACATGAACACACTCTATGATTCTTAGGACTTAGCACAGAGAGAACAGGAAACATTGCCCAATTCCAGCCTTTCTCTGAAGGGGTCTAGTGGCATAATTTGAAAACTGTTGCTTTAGGGTCAAGCTTCTATTTTAACACACATTTGGGGGTTGACTGTGATCCATTCTGGAGACTGGGAAAACCACCAAACATGTCCAAATAACTAAAGTCACCTTGGAAGGTGGTGCACACACATTTGCTCCAAGCATTCACATTGTTACCTAAGGAAGGAATCTCTAGATTGCCTGATTTGATAGCAAACTAGGCTTTGACTTACAAGTTCACTTATATGCACTTATATTACCCTGATTTAGCACAAAGGGGATAAGCAAAGCACATCTCCCCATTTTTCCCTGGAAAGGGTTTAAACACACTTTTCACATCCTGTCTGAGAGTCTGATCTCCAGTTGGCCTGTAGCTGAATGCAATTCTGCTCGTTGAGACGTTGACAAGATTTTTCACTTACTCTCATGCTGGGAGTCAAAAGAACAAAAAAAAGGTAGCTTAGACAATCACAAATGTTTGAGAGACAACCAGGAGTTTGAGCTGGATTGATTGATGAGGTTCAACACTAGTCTTTTCAGTCAGGGAGAGAGAGTTGTTTTATTTAGTTCACAGAAACCGATAGAATTAAGGAAAATGAATATGCAGAAGAAAATTTCTCAAAAGGACAAGATAAATTTCTAAAAATATATCTTAATACAATGGAGATAAATGATTTACATTCTAAAGTGATAAAAATAAGAATGAAAAAGATGCTCACCAAGGCAAGGAGAACAATGTATGAATAAAATAAAAATTTCAGCAAAGAGAAAGTATAAAAATTAACAAACAGAAATTACAAACTCAAGAACAGTATCAAATAAGAATGAAAAGAGAGCCATAACAATACACATAATTCTCAAAATTTAAAGACATAGAGAAAATTATAAAAGCAATAATTCCAAAGAAACTTGTTACACACTGAGAAACTGCATAAAAGCTATAGGCTGATTTTTTGTTTGTGTGGAAAACTCTCTATTTTTCCTTCAATTCTGAAGGACAACTTTGTTGTGTATTCTTGGTTTGTAATATTCTTTTAGAGAGTTAAATATCATCATTCTCCCTTTGACCACATGATTTCTGCTGAAAAAATCAGCAAAAAATATACAGTTAAGTTAAAAAGATGATTTTGGTGGGTAAGTCACTGTAAGTCTACTATAAAGATTAAAAGATAAAAGTACTAAAAATATCCACAGCTAAAATAATTTGTTAATGGCTACACAAGTAAAAAGATGTAAATTGTGATGTCAAAATCATAAAATGTAAGACAGAAGAGTGAACATGTAAACCTTTTGTATGCATTAAGCTGTGATGTCAAAATCATAAAATGTAAGATGGAAGGGTGAAAATGTAAACCTTTTGTATGCATTAAGCTGATAACAAAATAGCTGTCATAACTATAAGGTGTTTTATGTAAGCCTCATGATAAGTTCATAGCAAACATAAGGAGATAGAGATCAAAGCATATTACCAGAAGAAATTATCATATCAAAAAGACTGACTGCAAGGCAGGAAAAAGAGAATAAATAAATTTCAAAACAACCAGAAAACAATGAATAAAATGTCATCTGTTAAATCCAAACTTCTCAGTAATTATTTTAAATGTAAAGGGACAAGATTCTCCAAAGAAAAGACATGGAGAGATTGAATACATTTAAAAATTAAGACCCAACTTTACTTGAGTTCAATAAATTAAAATGGATGTAAAGATATTCTACGCAGATTGGAAAAGAAAAGAAAACAGGGATAGATAAACTTATGTCAATGAATACATACAAACATATTGTCAAAAAGTGGCAAGAGACAAAGTCCTTATAAAATAATAAATTAAAAAATGAAAATTGGAAAATTACAAATGTATGTATAAGCAACACACTCCTGAACAATCAACGTGCCAAAAAAGAAATCAAAATGGAAAAAATAATTGGGACAAATGAAATTGAAAACACATCACACATATGGACTGTGGTAAAAGCAATTATAAAAGGGATGTTTATGGTGATGTAATAGAAAGATCTCAAGTAGCAACTAATGAAAAATGAACAAACTGATCCCAATATTTGTAGGACAAAAATAACAATGAACAGAGCCCAGAGATAAATGAAATAGTAAAAATTAGTTAAAAAAAAAAGAAAGAAAACAAGGGCTTTCTTCTTTAAAGATTATTAAAAATAAGCAAGCCTAATTTAGGCTTACTGAGAAAAAAAGAAGATTCAAAATTATAAATGAAAGGGGAAACGATATAATGTATATCACACAAATAAAAGGATGATAAGGGACAAATATAAACAGTTATATGTCAACAAATTAGATAATTTAAAATAAATGGATAAAGTTCCTTGAAAAAGATACCTTAACAAGACTGAAACACAAAGAAAAATCTGATCAGACCAATTACTGGTAAGATTAAATCAATAATCAAAATATCCCCCCAAAAGAAAGGCCAGGACTAGATGGCTTCAGGTGAGTTCTAACAAATGTTTTATGCATTAATCACAATCCTTTTCAAAATCTTCAAAATAACTGAAAATGAAGGAAAATCTCCAAACTTGCTTTTTTAGGTCAACACCGCAAAAACCAAGGACATTACAACAAAAGAAAACTACAGGCCAAAATCCTTGATAAGCATAGATACAAAAATCTTCAATAAAATATTACCAAACTGAATTCAACAATATTTCAAAAGGATAATACACCATGACCAGTTGGGATTTATTTTAGGGATCCCAAGGGTGGGTGGTCCAACATCTACAACTCAGTCAGGTGATAAATGCATTAACAAAATGAAAAATAAAAATGATATGATCATCACAATGGATGTAGTAAAATGCACTTTATATAAAAGTTAATATATTTTAGTTATTAGAAACTCTCAATAAACTTGTTATAGTAAGAATATACTCAACATAATAAAGGCCATATATGACATACCACAGCTAACATCAAGCTAAGATTAGTATGGGTAGTGTTAGTAAGAGTATTTAGGAAGAAAAATGGTATTTAAAATTGGAAAAGAATGGAAGAAGAAAAACTCTCTATTTGTAGATGACATATTCTATATGAAAAACCTAAAGACCCCACCAAAATATTGTTAGAGTAAATAATAAATTTAGCAAGCTGAAGGGTGCAAAATCAATATACAAAAATCAATTGTGCTTCTATAATGATGACCTATCAGAAAGGGAAATTAAAAACAATGCAAAAAAATTTAAAAACAATCTACAAATAAGAAAAGTCATAGTAGATATCTAATAAATATTTCTTGAATGACTGAAATATGAAAAATAAATGATGCTAAAGTGAAGAGATTACAAATTAGTCAAATAATAGTAATTAGCTATCTGTGTATGTGCAAATGAACTGTTAGGAACAGTAGTAAACAGTTTATCATGGTAGTGTATGAATTTTCATCAAATCGTTATTTATTTCCTGACTTAATATATTTATCATCACCTTGTTTAGCAAACAAAAGTCATTTTTAAGGATTCACCCTTACAAAAAGAGGAGAAAAAAAATGAAAGCATTTATAGCATGATATACATATTCCCCTGACACAAACTTCTGTACCTAGCTTGAATTGCCTTCTTCTGTGTGTACTTTCAGTATGACCAGGAAAAAAGGAACCTTCATATTTGGGAATGAATTCAAGTGCAGGGAATATGTATGATGAGGACAGAGTGAGTGCAGTGCTGTGCTCTGATGTGCTCCTTAACCAGCATATCTTGTTCATGGAGGCAGCATCCATTCAGTTGGTTAGTGAAAATGTGCCTCATAGCACAAAAACCCTCTGCTAGGCTGGCTTCATGGACATATTAACTACATATTCCCACAAGGCCCCACGCTTAGAAGGATCTTTTGCTTGATGTAATAGTGCTGTCATCATTTTAAACTTCCTAATAATTTATCAACAAGGAACTCCTTATTTTCATTTTTCTCTGGTTCCTACACATGATGTGACCAGCCTTGAGGTGTGGGAAGGGATTTCTTGATTTTACAACTGGAAATAGAAAAATCTTTGGGCTGAGTGCTGTGTAAAAGACTTTTTCTGGTTTCTCAGAAACCATTTCCTCTTCTCAACCTCAGTTGTCCTCTTGTATTTGGCAGGTGGTGTTCACTAGCTGCTCTACTGAATCTCTGATGTTCACTTCCTGATCACTTAAAATGTCTTTACAGCAGGGTTCTTCAGCACCTGGCCTTAATCTCTTGCCCTAGTCTTGGCTCCTTTCCCCTCCCTCTTCATTTTTTTTTTTATGCTCCTATACTCTAAACATGACCCCAGGACTTCAACAAACTCACTCTAGGCAATGCTTTGACTACATGGAAACTTCCATCACCAGAATATGACATATTTCTTCTAGTCTCTGTGCTCTCTTATATGCTTTTCCTTTTACCTGGAATGCTATTCCATCATGACCATCTCTTCACATTGGTTTTCATTCTAATGGGCCCATCCCAAACACTAACTTCTATATTAAGCCCTTTAAAAATGAACTTAGTGTAGAATGAGTATTGAATGAATGAGGACATACTTACATTGTCATCTAGATTATAGGCTTTAAGAATGCCTCAGGCAGAAATCATGACCCACTTCCTCTTACTCCTATAGTTCTAATGAAACATTTTTGTCATAGTAGGTTACCAATATAGCATGCAAATTTTGTTATCCTCTTCCATCCCCTCCCACCTGCTTTGCTCTGGGTAAAAGAGTTATTGACTTAAAATGCAAGTTAGTTATTCTTTCTAGAAAAGTCTACTTAAAAATTGGAACTTCCCTCAGCATAGCACTAATGCTATTTCTAGAAAAGTCTACTTAAAAATTGGAACTTCCCTCAGCATAGCACTAATGCCATTATAACACAACTGGTACCCTCTTCTATGAGATTGTGTCTGTTTTACTTATTGTGGAAACGGGAACCTTAATGCTTGGCATAGATCTGAGCACATAACTGGACCAATAAATAATGACTTAATTCAAGAATGAATATGTGAATGAATGAGCACGCACGTACATCATCATCTAAGCTATAGGTTTTATAATACTGTTTTCACCTTGCTTTCTCATTCCTTACACTGATTGGCATGTACTAAGAATTCAGTAATGATTGCTCAGTATATAAATATCTGAAGTGATTCATGTGATCATTGAGATTATCCTCTTGGGGCTGACCCTGAGACCTGGACTTGGCTTGGGTAAGTATCCCCAATGATTTCATACCTGACTAGAAGTTTCATTCTTCAATGAAAGATGACAGGGATGACAGCATGGGGATCTGGGCTGCCACATACTCAGGTCCAAGAGGATGAATTTCCCTTTATGTTGTAATAAACCTTATATTGTTGTCTAGAGAGTGACAGAAAGTAATGTTAAATTCATAAAAATGTAACTGTCTGTGCCAACTATATAGAATTATAATATGCATCACAGAAGAGTTGAAGTTTTATTTAAAAAAAAAAGCAACAACACTGGAAACCATCTCTTGAAAGCTAGTTAGCTTATTGTCCCTATCAGGACTTTATATTCTCACTCTGATCCTACTCCTGTGATAGTAGATGCCCATTTTCTAATTCCCATTGTACAACTTCACCCTGAGAACGAACAAAGAGATATCTTTCTTCCAAGGAATTTCTTGTCTGCTGAAGTGGACATTTTCCTTTTGTGCTCTGCTCAAACTCCATTCTTCCAGGAGACCAACATTCTCCTCACTTTCCTCTCATTCTTCTCTCTGTGCTAACTTTAGAGAAACCAGATTCTCATTTATACAATATTCTCTAATGAACAAGGAATTTCTTTTTTCAAAGATGTGGAGTAAACTACTTGGGGTCAAAAATCTCCATATACGAAGATCAAGAGAAGCAACATGGTGAAACTGAGCTCTAATTAAGCTCTTACTGAAAGCTAGTGATGTGTTGGGAAGTTACAGGGACATTGATTTGGGATTCATAGATAAAAGAAGACTGTTGTTCCAGTCAGAGCTGAGCTCTTTAAAAATGGAATAGAAAAACTTCTGAGACAGTAAATTGTCTGTCATTAGAAATGTTCATGTATGGGCTGAACATATTAGGTCTCAAATAAAGGGACTTCTTGTAGGGGTAGGAGGGTAGCTGGAGAGCCTCTAGGGTTTCTCTCAACTTTCAAGCATCTGTGATGTTATTATAGGGTTCTAACCCTGTAATGCAGTTTATATTTCAAAATACTGTACTTAATTAGTTGTTTTTCTAAATTCCTTCTGAAGTAAATCAGCTTCATACAGTGGTAATTAGTTTATTGGTAGAAACAATGACAGTCTGAAACATGCATATTTTTGTGTATGTGGCAAGGACACAAGAAAGGCTGACTATTATTATTCCTGCATTATTTTCCAGAAATGAGATCTTCTAGTATCCCTGTGAGGATGTAACAGCAACTTAACCAGGTTAATAAATAACATAAAATAAAGAAACAGTTATTAATATGGAATATTTTTTAAATGCTGGAGCCACATTAATCAGTCTTCAGACAGCAGAACTTGACTTTGAAGTGAACCCAGAAGGCAAGATTATATTTAAGAAAGCAAATATACTTTTCCAAATCACAGTTGGTCCTCTGATATTGTTGCTGGAGCACATAGGCTGGGACATTTGGTGGACCTGACTGTATGTGGCAGTGTGCAGTGCACACCAGAGGGATCATGACTTCTCTATCAGTTAGCTGTCATAATCAAAACATGACTATCAGAAAGGATCTTATTTTGCCCCTAAAAATCCAGAGCAGGATAGGTGGTTCAAAGATGGTATGACTGTTTGGACAAATCATCAAAGGGGGAGTTGCTGTTTAACTTTGCTTCAACTAATTTTAATCTGTGGTGTTTGCCATAAAGGTTTAAGATGGTGGCTTGGCCTTCAGTTGCATTCTAAATTAAAGGAAGAAGAACATGAATTGGAGGAAGAGATGGTGCCTATACCTGAAATGCTAATTTTTTTCTCTCAAGAAATTCTAAGTGACTTAAATTTATGCTCATTGGTCCAACCTACATTACATGCTCAGTTCTTGCTATCATAGAGACTGGAAAATATATGGTTATTTCATCTGGGCTTAATATTACTATTGTGTCCAAGTCAAATTTAGGTTTTGTTTGGTAAAGAAAAAGGCAGATAGATATTGGATGGGCTTCAAGCAGTGACTGCTATAACATCTTGGTCTCAAGCTCCTGTTGGACTCCTTTCTTCTGAACTGGAGGACCTCCATTAGTGACTTTGTTCTATAGGGATGCCTCCACCTGAAAGACCCCTTGAGAATCTTACACTGCCACCCTTTGTCAATATTTAGCTCGTCAAGATAAAATTTGAATTGTTTCTGTTGGTTCACATGTGACTTCAATTCAATGTCTTTCAAAGTTTTCATGGAAATCATCTGTCCCATGCTGAATATTCTCTGGTGCCACAGAAAAGATATGGAACTCTACAACCAGGCCATGATCTTTGTTTTTATTATTTTTTTTTTACTCCCTAGACCTTAGCTAAATTTCCGTTTCCTGGACATTGGATTTGCTGTTAACACTTAACAGAACAGCGAGCACTCTTGTTTGGAACAGGCTAACATCTTGAGATTTGTTTAAGTAAAGGAGAAGGTCCTACCTTTAAACAAGAAAAAATTTATGGCTCTCCTGATGTTTCCAGGGAATATTGTCTGGCAGTGTTCAAAGAAGAGCTCTAACATTTTAGAACTTAGAGACAAAATGCCTGAGACAAAGAATATCCAATCTAGAGTTTTCAGGTTGCCAAGGAGTACAGTGAGACTTGAGAGACTGAGTACTTTGTTCCAGGTGTGATTTGACAGATGCTAGGATCCAAATTATGGGAAGAAAAATTGCACAGAGAGTAGAGGTAGAGGGTTGTCTGTTGCCTTCTGACAAAGTCTGTACAAATTCATTATTTACATATTTGCAGGACTGGGGATGTTTGATGCTACAGATAGTTAGGGCAAAATATATGATAAGTGGTGGGCTGCCAGATCTAATCCCTGATGTGCTATCCTTTGGATTGTGACATTTATTTGTTCTTTAGTTTATTCATCTGTAAAATAAAGATAATGATATCATACCTCATGTAGTTTTAGGAGAAATGGAATTTGATAATCAGAATAGGACACAGTATAGAAGTATTTACTATCATTGGGATTAATTACCTCTATTCTCAACAGGTTCAGAGTGTTTGAATCTTGTACAGATGGCCAATGTACATCTTGAAGAAGCACAGCAAAGAACCAGTGGGGATATTACATTTTAAGTCAGGATGGTTGGTTCTTGTTCCCAGCACTATGGGATCATCTTGTATCACAAATAATGGGATTATCCCCCAACTAGGTCAGCATAGGATAAAATGCATTATCCATTCTAGGAAATACTTTTCTGATCCACTTTTACAATAGTCTATAACTTTTCTGGCTACATTTTCATCTGCAATACATGTGCCTGCTTTGTTTCTTTTTTCTTTTCTGAAATGTGATGAGTTTTACACACTGGTCTTTTGTACCATTCCTATATGGAACAATGAACACCTATATGCAGGGAATTCTTACACCAAGTCAACTTTTAAAATATAAAAACTCTTAATTGTAACTCTTAATTCGTAAACAATGTTATGGTAGTTGACCACACTTAAAAAGTATCTTTGTCTTGTTTGGTACTTGAATGGCATGAAAAATTTCCCTCCCCTCCCTTACCCTGTCCCAAGGGTCATCTTCCCCTCTCTTTTCTCTGGCCTGCCTGGCCTCTGACCCTGCCCAGCTCTGCTGTTTCCACAGACCTCTGAATCTAATTAATGTCTTAGAGACTATATAAATGAATTATGTAGGCAAGAGGATGTTGGAAATTTGGAGGAAGGTACATTCCTCAGGGAAACTCTGGTTTTCTAAAATAACAACAACTACATATGGAGGGGTAGAATGTTACTAAGTGTAAAATGTAAGTCACATACTTACACTTGCTAAGTATCTGCTGCCTGATGATCAGATGCAACCTTAAGCGCATCTCTTTTGACATTTGGAAAATAAACACCATTACGAAAGCTGGCTCAGGGGACAGATAGTCCAACTATGCCACCACTGCAAATTAACCTCAGCCACAGAACTCGGGTATTGGCACCCCTTCTTTCCCCCTTGCTATTTCCAGTCAGTTCACAACAATTTGTGGGGAGCATGTCCTTAAATGATCTCTGAAATGATCCTAGGTTCCAGAACATTCTCAAACTCTTCAAGACACAGGTAGCCAGGGGAGAGGGCCAGAGTACTGAAGTTCTCCAGAGGATGCTGTCAGGAAGCCCAATGCAGAGATGGTCCCTATGCCCCATGTTTCCATGGAAACATAGGAGGAGTGATGACAGCCAGCACAGCCACACCATCTGCTCAGGACCTGGTGAAAGATGGGAAAGAAAATGAAAAAGAGAGGCACCTCAGCTCTCAGACTAGAACAGTTTGAGATACCAGCAGACAAGGAAAAAAAACTGAAGACATTTGAACTCCTGTGTGGTTTTAAAATCCAACTTGTCCTGGGACTCAAAATATTGGCATGTAATTTGCAGGCAGAAAGCCTAGAGGGTTTATCTTGCAATCCCTAGATACAGTTATAATCACCCAAGAATTTTGCAGAAGGAAGGAAGGAGAAGCAGGCTGCAAGATACTTTGTGATGGAACTGGAAAGACGGGACAGTGACAAAATGCTGGAGGAAGTGGGGTTGGGGCTCCTATCTTCCAGCAATACCACCTGTAAGGCTTGTTTTATGGTCAGGCATATTTTTCTAGGGGAATGGTGGGATTGTAAAAGGAAAATTCCCATCTGGTTACAAAAGCAACCTTTGAGGTACAGCCACTTCTGAATAAGGCATGAATTAACACAGCCAAGCAGTTCAAATCCAAAGGGACATCTTAGTTGAATGCCACCATTTTCTTCTGGGGCTGTTTAGGAGGCTTCTAACTCCAGGTTGGGGAAATGTGGGTGGAAGCCTCACTAAGTGCACTCCATGTCTGCCCCAGACTGAGCAAGATTCATTTCTTAGTCCCTCTCATACATAGATTTAGCCCAAATCAACAAAACTGACCTAGGAAGCCCAGTAGCACCTCTTATTTAGCTGCCTCCTCATTTCCTTGCCTGAGTTTTCTGCTCAGGTGCTGGAGGTTTTACCTACCTCTCTGTAGTATTGTCTGCATCTATGCAGGGAGCAAAGCCCTTCAGGTGTCTAGGTCTTTGGTATGCACAGAAGCTACATCCAATTCCGGTTTTATTTTTATCTTTAATTAGTGTAGTCTCCTACTCCTTTATAAAACAAAACTTCTCTTCTAGTTCTGGCATTCTAATTCCAGGAAGTCCAAGTCTTTTATTGCTTTGCATTAAGGATCTGTAATTTTGACAACTAGGTTAGGTGCTTATTTTTGGTGCATATATCCAGGGACTGGAGGATAAAAGAAACATCTTAATAAACCATATAAATGACAATAATAAAAAAAAAACAACTCCTTATAAAGATGCTCGTTAACTATTTTACATTTTACTTGTAAATACTATTAATATATATATTATTTCCATGACAACTTAGTAATAATGGTATCTACAACTGTTAGTGTTTCTTCAGAAGTCCCTTTTTGCCAACTGGATTTTATACACAAAAACATACTTGGACATAAAAGTATTAGTGCAACGTCTTCATGTGACAGGTCCCAAACAGAAAACAAGAGCTATTCCCAAAGAGAATAAAAAAAGAAGCTGCCCAACAGTGAATTGTTTAGGCTCAAGCATGCTCACAGGTTAACAGGGGGTGCTGTGTTGAAATTCAAATACATTCCTAAGTGGCTTTTTTGGGAGAGGCCTTTTATGAAAATTCAGGCCTCCAGCTCTATAGCCCCCAGTGCTCTCTCTTCTTTTCCAGAACCATCTATTTATCTTCAGCCTCCACAGTGAGGAGAAATCTCTATCTTGAGCTTCAAGCCCTGGTTGGGATTCCCAGTAAACATGGTTCTGTTTGCTCTTCAGCAATTCTCCTTTATGTAAACAGAT